>JBBPCX010070841.1:0-10388 GCA_037974365.1 Hydrocynus forskahlii
ATATATAACAACACACTGGTCTTTCAAAATTAGAAAAACAAATATAATGTAACAAAATAAAATATGAGTGCAATTTAAAGCCTATGTACGAGTTTCGTCAAAATGACCATCCCTTGCCTTTATCACAGCAACACAGATTCACTGCATTCTTTCCAGCAATTTTTGAAAATAACTTATGTACAAACCCTTCCAGAACCTTTTCAAGAAGGCAAACCTTTGCTGGACTCTCATTTTGAACCTGTGGGTCCAGCTTTTTCCTGCAACTCAATGGAAGAAAAATCTGGAGACTTGGTAGCCCAAGAAATAATTCTCAAAACCTTTTACTTTTCTTCTGACTTGATATAATTTTAGCACAATTTTGTAGAATGTTTGGAATTGTGTGAAGAACTGAGTGATACTTTTTCTTTATCATGATCCAACACAAAGTGAATTAAAGACAGACTTGATGTGTATCTCTAAATCCAGTAGTTTGAACCTTTGTGGCTAATAATATGTTACTACAGACTATAAAATACTGAAGACCAGTCAGATACATTTGTTTTAAGTATTTCTAATTTTTTATTGTAAGATTTAAAAAAAAAAACATCTGCCCTATGGTGTCTGTATGCAACATTTAATATACTGCTCAAAAAATTAAAGGGAACACTTAAACAGTCATGCTGTTGTTTAAGTGTTCCCTTAAATTTTTTGAGCAGTATATATAGTACAACTGGAAGCCGCATTCAATTTTCTTTTGCATTTTAACAAATATATATATCTTGGCCTTTCTCTGATAGTAAAATAATCTTTTGGTTGTTGAACTTTCTGCTAGTTTGGAATTGAAGCACTTCTAAACACAATAAATATAGAGTTGTCTTGGCGGTCTAATGTAATGGATAATAACAGACACTGCAGTTTAAACTGGTAAATCAGTACACCAGCATATTTTCAGAAAAGAATATCATTCCCCTGCTTTTCTCTCCTTTTCTCATTTCGGAAGGCATGAGGAGTAAGACAGAGAGACAGAGACAGAGAGAAATCGGAGCCCTAGAGAGAAAGAGTGGAGCAATATTGGTGAAGAGGGTCTTTTTGCTGAGCTGGTTTCTGGTGAAATTGCTTTTTTCCCCAATCTCTTCCCCTTGACTGCTTGTGTTGTTCTGTTTCCTTCTTATTACTCGTTTATTGTACTGTTCCTCTGAGCTGCATGCAGTGGCTTTGGGTCTTTATTAGTTTTTATCTTTCTTCACTGCCTGTATTTAGCAGAACAAGCTCAGCCTTCCACACTCCATTGCACTGTTCATCTTTACCCCTCTGAGAGAGAGAGAGCCAGAGAGAGAGAGAGAGAGAGAGAGAGATAGAGGACAAGGAAGATGGGAAAGAAGAATGTAAGGAAGGAAAAACAGACAGAAACAGGAGGGAGAAAGAGAGAGAAATAGGGGAAAAAACAACAAAAGAGACAGAGATAGAAATATGCAAGACAGAGGGAAAGACAGAATGACGAAGGAAGAAAGATGGAAAAAGAACAAGGGAGACTGAGAAAGTGATGTAGAAAAGAGAGACACAAAGGAGGAGGCTGAGAGAGGGAAAAGTGAGACAAAATATGTTCTTTCTCTCTTTGTCTTTAACACACACACACACACACACACACACCGACACCACACTTTCTCTCACACAGGTCACACTTTCACTCTCACTTGTTCTCTGTGTAGTGTGACATGGGTGTTGCTTCAGTTAGACAGAGAGTGTAGAGCCTCACAGGGCCGCACTGTTTTAATATAGTCAGAGTTAAATAAATTATCAATACTGCAGCTCTTATCCTTACACAGTCCAGAGCCACAGCCTTAGCAATTACAGACTAATCACACACACACACACACACACACACACACACACACATGCTACCCCAGTAACAGTACCAAGCTGGCTATACACAGTGGGGCTGTGGGGCTGAATTAGCCTGAGCTGAAATAATAGGGGTGGGTGGGCTGGGGTGCTATTTTAAGATAATGAAACAGTTATGGCAAATAATCTGCATTTATAATGGTGCCATAAATGTGTTTGGCAGTGTGTGGAACCCAAATGCACATCTCAAAATGAACCTCGCGTTCAGGATCATTCACACACACACAAACACACACACACACACACACACACACACACGCACACACAAATCTAAATATACACAGACGCACACCCAGCAAGTAACATACTATGGTAAGTCTAGCTTCTACCCATCTTTCCCTTTTCTTCTTTTCTCTGTCTCTCTCTCTGTCTCTCTCTCTGTCTCTCTCTGTCTCTCTCTCTCTCTCTCTCTCTCTCACTGCAGTCTCTGTTATAGCATGCTCCAGCTGGCCTTTCCTCATGAAATATTGAATGGAGCAGTTCCCTCCTCCACAATTTCACCCTCTCCATCTCTCGACAGTGGATTTGCCTTCTCCTCCTCTGCCTCAGGGCTCCACCCCTTTTCCCTCTGTTGCCTCAACCTTACTTTAGGACTGGAAAGTAAGCCTAAAACATAGGGCAAAGGCATAACATACAGAAGCGGCTTATGATAAAGGTGGCAGCAGTGGCAACTTAAGACAAAAGAGGCAGAGGAGAAGGCAGCTTATGATCAACAGTCCAAAGCAATGAAAGAGGCAGCTTGTAAAAAAGTGGTTTCATAATAAAAGAGGCAAGCTGGGGGAAGAGGCAAGCTAAGATGATTGAAGCAACAGAGGCATACTATGGTAGAAGCGGTAAGGCAGAGTAAAAAGACAGCTTTTGAGAAAAGAGGCAACAGAGGTAGCAATTGAACAAGATGTGAAACAGTTGGTTTATGAAAAAGAGTCAAACTGGGTGAAAGAGACAAGTTAAGATGAATGAGGCAACAGAGGCAGCTTATGGTGAAAGAAATAAGGCAGAGAAAAGATGCAGTTTTAGATAAAAGGGGTGACAGTAGCAAAGTATGATAAAAGAGGCAAGAGTAAGGAAAGAGGCAACTTATGTAAAAAGGGGCAACAGAGGCAGCTCAAGACATGCACAATGTCACAGATGTTAATGAAGCAAGGCAGGGCTGAGTAGAAGCCAGATTAAGGTCCACACATTAGATGAACTGTTTTAGATGGGTGCAAAGCATTGTTTGCAGTCGTATGGGTGCCGCTTATGAGGTGATTTGTGGGATTTGACCATGGAAACACCACAAAACACATACCAACACAAGGGAAGTCAACACCTGAGAACAGAACATATCGGAGCTATTGCAGTATGTGTGTATATGTGTGTGTGTGTGTGTGTGTGTGTGTGTGTGTGTGCACTCACTTTTGTTTCCTCTTTGTGCTCCTGTCTGCGTTTGCATGCTTTTACTGAGAGTGACGTTATGAGGAGTAACGCACGCAGCTGTGTGTAGATAGACAGCAGCAACCTTGTTGTCTGGAGAGACACACAGACACAGCCCAAAGCCGCCTCAGATGATCTGAAAGTGTTTAGCTTGTTCTTGCAGAGCCGCTGCTTCTCTTTCATAACACCTACATGCTGTCATTTTCCATTAAAATAAAACAGCGCACAATAAAAATGCATTTTACTGCCATCACTGTTCCCCTTTTTCTCTCTTAAATCTGCAGCCTACTCATGATCTCTGGACAAATTAACAATGTGTGTGTGTGTGTGTGTGTGTGTGTGTGTGTGTGTGTATGTGTGAGAAAGACAGCTTTAATTGTTCCATTAAAATCAACACACATCACTGATTATATAAGGCATTAACACTGCTCTGGGACCGGACAGTAAACATGGATAAACACATCCGCCCACAGTAGGCCTGGTGCACCGAGCCCTGTGTGCAGGGCTGTTCAGGGAACCGGTTATTGAGTATGTACGAAGGCTCGAGTGACTCGGACAGTTTTGTGGCTATGCGGAGAATGGAGGCCTTGAACGCGTGCTGAAAGATTAGATGACCTTTTTGTTGATTTTTTTGTTGAGTACACATCCTCTACAGAGAGGACACCTTAGTATGCATTTCTTTTGCCAGTTTCATTGCATAATTACAATACATGCTGAATTTAACATAGTGCAAAAAAGTAAAGATTAAATTTTTTTAAGATATTTAAATATTAGTGAATAAACGGTAATTGTGTATTAAAATGTATTGTTAAAAAAAATATATTATTTAACAGCTATCCATTGTTAGGAGCCCAAGAGAGGCCTCCATCACTCTAACCAGTGCAGACATCTATTAGCTGGAATAAAATAATAGGCAGTTAGTGTTCTTCTCCAAGCGTGTTGAGTTGTCTAATGACATCGCAGTCTTAGTGTCCATGTGAAAAGATGTGTTAGAGCTTCACAGGGACTTTTATCAACACCCTTATGGGATTTGCCGTTTTATTTTATATGAAGCTTATAGTAGCAAACATTCAGGTAAGACATTAAGCCCTCAGCAATGACCTTTAATAGACTGTCTTTGTTCTGTAAGCATGCTATAGACATTAGTATACATTGTTCTTTGGGCATGACCTGTAGTTGCGAGACAGCTCTTTATGTTGCTTAATTGTGGCATGCATAAATAATTAAAAACAGTGTGTGAGCTATTGATAGGCATTATTGTTTTTAGCTGTGTCATTCAAGATTATGACCAGATGTCACTGTTGCAGTGCTAAAAATCAATAAACATGATTATTCCAGAGAAACCTTTAAAGAAATGGTTCAACTATACATACTAATGTTGCCAAGAATGAATGGAAGATGGCAGTCAGCAGTTAGCACGATATTCTTTATGCAATGCTAATTGGTGACTATTGATCTTCATTTATTGTTAACAGTAGCATCATTGGCTGAAATATTCCTTTAAAGTTACCAGCTTTTGACAGTAACAATGGAAAAAAGATGGAAACATTATGTGTGTGTGTGTGTGTGTGTGTGTGTGTGTATGTGTGTGTGTGTGTGCGTGTGTTGAGAGAGAGCAAGCAGTACCCAAATGTTTCCTGCGCTCAGTGACGTAAAAAAACACTGCAGACTAAAAGCTATCTGTTTCCTCAGCTTATGTAACCATTCTGTGTGTGCATGTGTGTGCGCGCATGTGTTAAGAATGCTGAGTTCATCATGGGTGTTGATTTTTGTTTTCAGTGTAAAGCGCTCTGACCAAACTGACCAAGTGATTAACTGCTCATCTCTGTCATTCTTACACACATGCACATTAGCAAAGTTCCTCGCTGCATTATGCGAGCGTCTTCATCATCTAATATTCAGTCATTCATTATTAATGGGTGTAAAAGTCCTTGCTCTGCTTTTTTTTTGGTCAGCAGAGGCACTGCTAACCCCAACGTTTTTGTTTGGGCCAGCAAGAAAGGGACAAAGACATCTCCAGACCCTCGCTGAAATATTCAGCTGCTGCAGACGAAACAGCCAACAGTCAGCAAGACTTACTGAGATGCGACATTAAAGTGGTGGTTTCAGGTTTTCTCTCTTTAAACAAAAGTTGTCAATCAGCTGAGACTCCTTTGGTGTCTGACATTTCCTTCTTTGGTTTTAGAGCTACGAGGCAAACAAGTCATGGAAGTGGATGCATTGCAATTAGAATTGTGCATGTGTAAATCATCACATTGTTTCATTGTTTAAGGAATGGTTTGGTGAACAAATCAAATTTACACTGTGCTCCATGGACCTCAGATGTCTGGAGTCCAAATTTTGCTTCTTTATTTTAGCTCTGGAGCTGTGAGTTTAGCATTGCTAACACTAGAAGTCAATAGTCATCCAAATCTTTCTCCATTCCAAAAATGTCTCTCATCTTATTCAAACTGCATCCAGTTCTTCATTAAGGTGTAGCAGACGCAATATGGTTTACTGAGAGCTGTACAAATGAACTTCACCACATTGCCAAATGCTGCAGCCAGCCTTTTTGCACAACAGGGTCTGTTTTCACAAAGCACCGTGGGAGTGCTGATCTAGAATCAGTTTTTGTCATGAAGAAGAATTTGATCTGAGATCAGCCCTCCTTGTGACTGCTTTGTGAACACCACCCTCAGGGTTGTCTGAAACTGTAGTGGTGAAGTTTTGTTCATTTTCATCATTCTAACCAGAAAAGATTTACTTGACTATTGACTTTTAGTGTTAGCAATAGTAGCATCACAGCTCCAGTTATAAACTAATGAAGCAAAGTGTGGACTTGGTGAATGGACTATGGACTGAGCACATTTGATTATTTGCCAAAAAAAATCTTGCTCATATAGTTTCTGATAGTGTATGCTGTTATCTGTAAAAAAAATAAATAAATAAAATAAAAAACAGATAAATATATAGAGGAAGTTAAGGTTTTAAGATGGCTGCTATTGTTGTGGTGTACTTTAGCCTGTATTTATAGGTAATAGTGTGTCATACAGTGTCACAGCTTTAAACAAGCTTATGCTGCAGAAATTCACCAGCGTTTATGTGCATGCATGCAGTGTGTGCAATGAAAAGCACAGTGTAATTTTCTGTTTACTCCTTAATGTGTGTGATATTGCTGCACTAAGTGGAAAACAGCAGAAAGCTAATATACTCCTGCAAAGCCGTTTACCAAACACCACTGGGCTTCACAAGCCACTGAACACAGCATCAGCACCTGCCTTCTATCAACAGAGAGAGAGCGAGAGAGAGCGAGAGAGAGAGAGAGAAGAGAGACAGAGACAAAGAGAGAGAGAGAGATAGAGAGAGGGAGAGAGATAGAGAGAGAGAGGGAGAGAGACAGAGAGAGAGAGACAGAGAGAGAAGAGAGACAGACAAAGAGAGAGAGAGAGAGAGGGAGAGAGACAGAGAGAGAGAGAGAAAGAGAGAGAAGAGAGAGAGAGCATGAACTGAACAATAAGAGAGAGCACAAGAGGTAGAACAACAAAATAAAAAAGAGAGAGAGACAGATGGTGTTGAGAATTAGAGACTGAAAGCTAAAGAGCAAATGGGAGTTATAAAAAAGACAGAAAGAAAGAAATGGCTAAAAGAGAGAAGGAATGAGATGAATGAGAATAAGAGCTAACAACAGAGAGAGAGAAAATTACTGAGAAAAAGCAAGAGAGAAAGTGAAAGAAAAAACAAATTAGAAAAAAGTGAGAAAGAGAAACAGACAGAAAAATAAAGAAAGAATAAGAGACTGAGAGAAAGTAAAAGAAAGATCACAAGACAGTAAAATGGAGAGAAAGAAACAAAAGGGAGAAAATTACAGATTAATTGAGACAGAGAGAGAGAGATAGATAGAGAGAGAGCGAGAGAGAGAATTGGTGAAAGCAAAATAGAGTAAAGAGAGAGAGGGAGACTAGATGACAGAAAAAAAGAAAGGGAGAGACTGAGAGAGATGGAGGAAGAGAGAGGAGTAGTGATGAAAGTGTTGGGTTCAGCATAGTAAAGCTGTTTGACCAGCATGTGTTTAAGAGTGACCACATATAAGCTCGTCTTTCACTGGAGCAACATCCTAAAGTGCAAATGAGTCTGAATCTCGTTAGTTCTCATTAGACTCCCACTCCGAGCCTTAACCAAATCTTCTGGGTGAGATATGAGATTAGACACAACCATCTCTCTTCATTTCCTTTTCATCTTCCTAACAAATATAATCTGTAATGCAAGAAACAAATTACACACACGTTGCAAGTGGCATTTCCAGTGAGTGGAACTGCAAGACACATCATAAATCCCCTGGTTATTATTCTCCCGCTGTTCCATGTGCACATTTTATTGGCCAGAGGAGCAAATTAGCGCATGGGAAACTTTAAATGTCTTTCTTGTGTTCTCATGGCACTTGCATGATGTTGTCTGGCTTGGAGCACACTTTAATTATTGTGTCAGCTGTAGAATTGAACCAAGTCCCTCCTCCAATTAACCTTTGGCCTCCAGCCAGGATGTGCACAGAGACGGAGGGAGTGAGGAATGGCCCTAGAAGCCCCTCTTTAATGAGTTAGCATGAGGTTATCTCTCTTTTTACTTGAAATTAATTGCTGAGCAACTCCTTTGACCACTTCTTGAACATCCACCTGCTGAGGGCTGATATTATTGCCTCAGGTGTGCCTGACCAGTGCTTTCTTCTTCAGAAGTTGTTAAACGGTCCATTAGAGGATTGCGTGTGATGAATGCTACTGTATTTATCCGTGGACTAAATGGCCCCAGTTTGAAGCAAACATGACTATTTTGTCGTGATGGGGTCATTTGGCTGCATTCAACAGGGACAAAATGCTGTTTTTCCTTCAAAGAAAAAAAAACTAGGCCTGAAATTAACTTTTGTCTCTCAAAATTAACGGAGTATTCCGTATCCTTCAGCTGAGTCTCTATATCCTATGTACACCCTATCTATCTATATATGACATATTTACATTTACCAGACACTTTTATCCAAAGCAACTTCCATTCCCTATAGGGGGCAGTTTCTCTCAAGCAACTTGGGGTTAAGGGTCTTGCTGAGGGACCCAGTGGTGGTATGCTGAAGGTAGGATTCAAACCAACGACCTCTTGGTCCAGAGGCAAATATCCTACCCACTAGGCCACCACCACCCCTATTATCGATTTTATATATATATATATATATATATATAATGGATAATAATTTTTGGTACTTAGAACACAGTGAAACATATGTGTAGGAAGTCCAGGTAAAAACAGGCATTATTAAGCCAGGTCTGCAAGATTGGCAAGGAAAAAACATTGCATATTGGTACAGCGCTAATGTGCAATCAACTGCTATGGAAAGTGGCAATGAGGTGACTTGGTAAGGTGTGTGTAAAAGCACAAAGCTATAGATAATAATACAGATACTGGACTCCACATCATTCAGTCTCCCTTTCCATTCCATTTACAGACATTATGAATGAACAAGCCACAATGAGTATTTTGTTAGGCAGCTGTTGGGCTTGTGGTTAGGTAATTGGAAGGCTGTGGTTTTGAATCCCAGGCTGTTCACAGAGTGTGCTGTGCTGTGGAGTGTTCATGTATGACAAACAGACACTTTATACTCATTCGAAGCCCCACCCATTTAGGTCAATGCGGTTTACATTCATATATTTATGACATTTAGAAGGCCCATCGACTTTTATCCAAATTGACCTCTATTCTCTAACTACAAGGGACAGTCTCCCTGGAGCAACTTGGGGTTAAGGGTCTTGCTCAGAGACCCAGTGGTGGACGCTGAGGGTGAGATTCAAAGGCCTCTCACCACCACCCCAGCTGAAGCTGTGGCACTATGCGTGGTGGCCAAGTGGGTAGGATACCTGCCTCTGCACCAAGAGGTTGTGGGTTCAATTACTACCTTCAGCGTACCACCACTAGGTTTCTGAGCAAGACCCTAACCCCAAGTTGCTCCAGGGAGACTGTCCCCTCTGCTTAGGGAATGGAAGTTGCACTGGATAAAAATGTCTGCTAAATACTGTAAATGGATGTGAGTTCTTGTTATATAGTTCACCTACATTTACTTTACATCAGAAGTCTGAAACTGATCACCAAATTACACTGAAATGAATTCAGTTTCACTCTGTCAGACACAAGTTTGATTGGGCCTTGAATAGTTTTCACAGGCACCATCTGAGCACCAGGGTCACCACAGAACCCATTTGATGCTGAAAAAATTCAGAAACTCTCAGGTTGTGATGTGAATGGCTCTTATGGCTTGTTTTCTTGGGTTTTGGATTGGTTTAGTGTAATCTCAGCCTCTGCCCACAAAAGGACACACACTGTCTGATTGTTTTTTATCATTCAGACAGGATACAAACTTTTGCAGTCAACTCCAGGCTATCCCTGTGTGCATGGTAATGGTGTTACTACTTTGTTTCCTTTGAGTCTGTTTTTGTTGTAGCTGACTGCAACTACATGTAGTTGATTACATGCTGCTACATTTTGTTGTAGCCAACTGGTGCTACACAGCAACAGATTGTAAGAGGTCGTTTTGCATGTAAATTTCTACTTTCTGTCAAAAGTAGGCAGCGTCTTTAAGCAATGAAACCCACCAGAGACATCAGAGAGGACTGGTGGGCGGGGCACGACACTTAGCTTGAATGGAGCATTTAACTTCAGGCACACAGAAGGACATTGAAACTCTCAAAGTTTTTACATCTGCACTCCAATAAACACCAGATGACCTCTTACTAACCCCACACTGAGGCACTACTCTGCTCTCTTTCTTTTTCTCTCTCTCACTTTCACTCTCTTTCGCTTTCCTCTTTCTCTCTGTTCTCGTTCTTCCCTTTTCTTCCACTGTCTAGCTTCCATTTTCTGTTCAATTTAATTAGTGATGACAGATTTACATTTGCACTGTCAAAGCACTGCAACAAGCTACATGTACATACATTAAGCACCAAACAAGGTGTGTGTGTGTGTGTGTGTGTGTGTGTGTGTGTGTGTGTGTGTGTGTGTGTATGTATGTGTATGTGTGTGTGTGTGTGTGTGTGTGTGTGTGTGTGTGTGTGTGTGTGTGTGTGTGTGTGTGTGTGTGT
>JBBPCX010070842.1:0-10388 GCA_037974365.1 Hydrocynus forskahlii
TCTATATATATATACACACAAACATTCATATCTATATATATATCTATATATATCTATATATATATATATATATATATATATATACACACACATACATATATATATATATACACATCTTGACACAGAACACAACAAAAGGCAGCCAACAGCCAAAGAACAGCTTTAGAATGTCTTTATAAAAGCTAAGGGAACTATTCCTGAACACATCTTACAGAAATTACTAGAAAGCTTGTGTAAGAGAGTTCAGGCCATGAATGGAGGTCAGACCAAATACTGACTCTAAAGCTCATTGGAATGATACAGACTCTCAGTGTCCTGTGCTGTGTTTAAATGTATGTTTAAATGTATGTTTGCACAGTTTCCAATAAACAAGTATACCTACATTTTCTATAGTTTCATTTTCTAACAAAATATAAACAAATTATGGGGTGACTCGAGATATTTGCAGTGCTGTATACATTAAAACACTAGAACTGGACAAAAATATTTCTCAGGCCTTATTTTTGGAACCAGAACATAACAGACAAACTTTGGCCTGATGATTAAATGCACTATGTAATCTTAAATCTTAGACAGACACAGACACGCACTCTTAAGTTAAGAACACTCGAGTTGCAGCTCAAAATGTAGCACTGAAGTCATTTGAGTCCCTATTTGATCCAAAGCTAACTTAACTGCACCGATTGACTACATACCTCAGCACTTTAACCGATGTTATACCCATTTTAGATGCGAGTTTGTTAAAAAGTTCTTTGTCCATCTTCACACACCAGCACCTCCGGGTTTTTTCGCGGGAAAATTGACGCCCCCAGATTCACGTAGTCACCTTCGATTGGTGAAGCACGACACCTCCCTTCTTTTTATTGGCGGAGTTTGACGTCAATCCCTGGCGAAACTGACATATCACTTACTTTTTCAAAGCCTAATAAATTTTAAACTTAATAAATATGAATTCACTAATGTATATAGCTATTTATCCATATTATTTGTCTTTTTTCCTTCTCGTTGAGAACAAAATAAATAAATAAATGAAAGAAAACAAACAAGTAAAGTTTAGCTTTCGCTGTTTAGTCAGTCTGGAACAGTGTTCAGCCAATTAGGGCAGACCAAACAGTGTTTAGCCAATCAGCTCGTGCCTAAGGAAACAGTGTTCAGCGTGAGCAAAATTTTGTTCAGTCAATCAGTACAAACCTAAGGACACAGTGCTTAGCCAATCAGCGCGAGCCTAAGGAAACAGCGTTCAGCCAATCAGCACGGGCGTGGCTGAAAGTCACATGACAAAGAGCGTTTTTAGGGGCGTCCGGTGAATGCTGATATTTAATAAACATGGTAAGTAAAACTAATATAATTCCCCCCAAATAGCCTTCTGGAGCACAGAGTTAAACCAACCCCAATAAGTCATACACGTCGGCCCAGCCAGCAGAGCCCTGGACCCCCGGACTGGAGTTTATTTCGCCTGTTAGCTGACAGGCTAGCAGCTCCACTGCAGGGCCTGAGAGCTGAGCTAAATGTTCTCCTGTTTCTAAAACTCAAAATTATTTCCTGATCGATTAATAACCTTTTATGGAACACTGTGGCATCCAGAGCGTTTTAAAGTACTTGTTTGTTTATTTGCTCTTGCTGCTTGTCTCCTGTCCTGTCCTCGGTGTGAGCTAACCAGCTAAAGCTAACAGGCAGCCGACCTGCCCTGAATTACCAAATCAGAGGCTCATAGACCTAGTTATTTGAAAATACTGCATGGTGAAATGCTTAGCGGATGCTTTCTGCACTTTAAGAACTATAATAGGGCTTGTCGACCACACTACCTTTATGTTATACACAGTTATGTTATGTACAATTGTGCTTAGATGTATTACTTTCAGTATATGTTCCATTCATCACTTTTCTCGTTACAATGTTTTTAGCATTAATTCTAAGGAATAAACTTGGTTGGTAATGGTCATCATAAATTAAGAATTATTTGTGGTACCTTTAAGAACACCTTGGTGTATCAGTGTCTCTAATGGTTATAAATTGGCCAAAATATTTGTAATAGTTGAATTACATGAAAACCTCAATTCATTAAGACAACCAGTAACTCACCTGGAGCTGTGATTGGTCACTCTGTCCGAAACACTGACTGGTTAGAGACTCATTTGCATGTTGCAGCCTTTTGGAATGTCAGTATTGCAGAGGCTGATATTCTGACAGCGATTAACAGACGATATGTTTTGCTGCTCTGAAGTTAAGAGAGGTCTTAGAAGTCATGAGATCTGTTTAGGTGTCTGACTAGGCAGGAGGACAGATCAACACCCAGTTTATTGGCTATTTTCATGTTTGGTTAGATGGTGATGGTGTTGAGGTGTTTTAGGTTTGTTGGTGGTGAAGAATGGGACTGGTTGTGTGTCGAGAAAATGGGTGGGATGGCCATGTCATGTTTCCCTTCCACATTTGGTCTCTAACCCATTTAGATTAATAGTAGAGCTGCAAAATATGGGCAAAATATCAGTATTGTGACTTTACCTCTACATATTGCGACTGCAATGAGATATTAAGGGGTCTATTCTTCACTTTTCTTGAATTAAAAATGCTTTGTCTGTAAGTATTGTAATAAATAGGTTTACTCCTATGAACCTAAATGCTACATATATGCAAAAAAAGCTACAAAAACTGCCTGTTTTCAAATCATACTTTTTTTAGTGCTTTTCAGTAAAGACTTACCGTAAGTATGTAAATATTCGCTGCTCCGCCCACACAGTCCATAAATGCAATCTAAGCTTAAAATGTAGGACAAACCTACATATGTTCATATCAGTATTGCAATATTGTGATGCCGATTAATAGACAATATATTGAGCAGACATATAGACAGCCCTGAATGAATTGGTTTATGTTGCACCCATTGATGGCACGTGTCCGTCTACATCCATGCACAGCTTATATAATCTCAATAGAAAAGCACTGACCGATAGAATGAGACGCTCTACTGCTTGAGGTCGCCAGACCCAACGCCATCATTAAGATCATCCCGGTACTGGGCTGTGGAGTTCTTTGGAGGAATGGAGCTCCATCTAGGGTTGAGTTTGGGTTGAGTTTGAGTGAAGTTTGTGATCCAGAGCTAATAAGTTCCTGTCCTCACTAATGCTCTCATGACCAAGGTGCACTCAGATCCTCATGATGTTCCAACATCCATTTTTTTTCCTCTGAATCCCTGAAGTTAAGGTCTTTTCTTATCTGCTTTATTTGCTTTGCCTATCCCATAACCTCACGACCATGAGATCAGGCAAAATAAGAGAAGACAGTTTAGAATGGAAAGGTGTTGGCGTATCAGAGCGTGAATGGGTGGGGCTTAAATGCTGTTAACTGAATAAGGAGATATGTCCAAAAGTTTGTAGGTGTCTACAAACTTTTGGACGTATAGGGTTGGTTTCCCAGGCAGGGATTCAGACAGACGGTATATAAATCTCTTTCTGGGAAACCTTCCTATAGCATAGCTGTTTGCATGGTCACTTGTATTAATCCTTTATTCAACCGTTTTCCTAGCCAACCACCCAGCAATCACCACAAGATGAGCAGGAGAAGTTGTTGGACGAGGCCATTCAGGCTGTCAAAGTACAGTCATTTCAGATGAAACGTTGCCTGGTAAGTCCAGGAGTCATGAGACTTGTCGGCTAATGTCCTACATATTTCTTGCAATTTTATTCCCTGTGGTCCACTGGCGCCTGTTGTTTCACTGTAATTTATTTCTACACATTCTAGCTTCTCCTTGCCCCTTATAGTGAAACAGGTTGTTTTTGTTAATGAGCCTTTAAGAACTGATCTCCAATCAATCTCTGATTGGCTGCTTTGTACCGCCTCTCTTTCAAAATGCAGTACAAGCTGAAATATATGAATATGCATGAATAGGTGGTGCTAAATTGCTTTTGGTTGAGTAGATGCATATTTGTAATATGTTACTTTTTGTGACATATTTAGTGAATAGTATGTTTTGAACTACCCCAAATGCCGATTAAAAAAAAAAAAAGAGGTAAACCGAGTTTTTCCTTGAATGTGTGTCTGCAGGATTTAAAATATATAGACAAAAACAAGGGCTCTGAATGGTGTTACTGCCAGGAGGAAAGTTTTAATATGACTGGAAATACAGTGTCATTTTATACTTTAATAGCTTTAATTAACTACTAATGGAAAGCAGTTTGAATGTAATAGAATGTAAAAAGACAGCATTGCTTTGATTGTGTAACCTTCAGATTATGTTTGTGATCAAAATTGTAATCAGGGAGCCTGATGAGTAATCACTTGTGGGCTCTTTTAGAGAATAACCTTTCCAGCATGACCTGCCTCTAAGTTTCTCAGCACTTTTTCTGACTTTGACTCTTGAGAGTGTTTTTGAATGGAATCTTTATTTTTCTTTCAGGACAAGAATAAGCTGATGGACGCACTGAAACATGCTTCAAATATGCTGGGCGAGCTGAGGACCTCCATGCTGTCCCCTAAAAGCTACTATGAACTCTGTAGGTTTTTTTTTATTCTTTACAAAGCACGAATACTAGTATAGCTGCACTGATCAGGATTTTTTGGCTGATTTAAATTTCATTTTAATCAAATAGGTCAAATTTGGCCGTTATTTTATTTGCCTGTTTATTATGTTTTTCATGTTGCAAATTTGGCAAATATATAAATGCAAGTATTATTATATAGTATTGTAACCATGCTTGTGTCCATTTTTTAACATCGTGTTGGCTAAATTGACACATGAGTTAATTTGAATGAAATTAAGTGCTATGTCAAAGTAAAAGGCGAAAGTTATTCTGACATTATGGTACATTTATGTAATTCGGTGGATGCTGCTTTGAGAGTTTCCACTCTTTCGCGTTTGACTCTCTGCCACACTAAGGATTTTAAACATGGCTTATATTTCCTAAAGAAATGTGTATTGATACTCATCACTAATCTTTAATTTAGGAAGGAGGTATTTCATAGCTTCAGCAAGATCTGCACTACACTCTTTATCATTGAAATCTTTGCCAGTCCATGAGTAGTTCTGGCCTTCTGTTAGGCCACTGTGTAACTAAAGTCTGGTTTTACTCTTATTTTTAGACATGGCCATTTCGGATGAGCTGCACTACCTGGAGGTTTACTTGACTGATGAGTTTGCCAAAGGACGCAAGGTGGCTGACCTGTATGAACTTGTTCAATATGCTGGGAACATCATCCCTAGACTGTGAGTACCTTAAATATTCCCCTGTCTTGTTATGCAACCTGAAAAGTTGGGATGTACCCATATGGTATTTCTAGGCCAATGTAATGATGACAATTAGCACATTTTTGTGGCCAGTACTAGTATTCATAAAAGATAATTATTATATTTAACTGGTTAACCCAGTCAGCAATCCATATATGAATTCCAGTGTGATCCAGTAAGACAGTTCAAAGATCATTGATTAATTAGCTGTAACATATCTAACTATTACCAAATCCTTATCTTCCGTAAGCAGGACATTGTCTACAATGTCTTGGTATGCTGAAGCATTAAGATTGCCCTTCACTGGAAGTAAGGGGCCAGCTAAATTCAGTAATTAAGAAGTGTGTCCCAAGACTTTTGTCCATACAGTACATGAAGGCTTGCATATGTCCACATAGTGTATGAAGGCTTGCATACTTATGCAAATAATTTTTGCTTCAGGTGTAGGAGCAGTGTTGAAATGCAGTGCGAGTGCCCTTTCCTGCCTTATGTTACGTCATTAAACACAGATCAGCTAAGCAATTTTCTTCCGGGATCAATAAAATTTTCTGATTCCAAAACAAAGAATTGCACACCACACCCCCAAAAAATCTGCCAGTTCCAGCTTTGGCTGATTGTAGCCATGCATCCCTGGAATCATTGACCGATATTTTCAATATCGGACAACTTAATAAATATACAGTAACCCCCCCCGCTTCTCACAGGAGTTACATTCCAAGAGCACTCATGTAAAGTGAAAAACCGCGTTGCTGTGTTTTGATAATAATGTCTTAAAATGCCTATTTTTATAGTGTAAACCCTATATATGCCTCCAAATATGGTCCCAAAACACTTTAATTTCATTTTAAACTCAATTTATTACATTACCCTTAACAAAATGTAAAGATAAACCGTATTCGTACTTTACAGGTTACACTGAACTCCTGCAGTGCTAGAATGTAAATACCGATTTTATAATTTAGCACTAGAAAATTATATATTGCCACGAAAAAAAATGTGGAGGATATCTGTGTTTCCACGAATTTTCTGGAGTTTTTCACTGCAATTAGTTTGTTTCTTAGAAAAAATGACTGAATCTGAAACACTTTAATTTCATTTGAACTCATTAATAACTGGCGCCTGCCGACCTGCCCCCTTGAGGGTGGCTCTGCCTGATGGGACTTCCCGTGGGGCTTGTGGGACGCCCGTCCAGTGGGTGGGCGGCTTCTGGGCGTGCGGGGCTCGGGCCCTGCACTCCGCCTGCGGGGTCAGGTACACTGTCGCCATGGGCCGCCGGGGCTCCTGGCCCGCAGCCACGGGGGCCCATGTCAGGGGCCTCCCCCTCTGCCTCCCAGGGTTGGCACTTGGCCCTCCTGGGGTGTACGGGCGGGTCCCCCGGTCTCCGATGGGGCCACCGGGTACTGCGGCCTCCGGGGCTGCTCAGTCTCCCTTGAGTGCCAGGGCAGCGTGGTTGTGGCCCCTCACCCTAAGCGCAAAACATTCCATGACAAACACAGACACTACATGGACACTCACCCACTCACCCACTCACTCATCCACTTACTCATCCACTCACACACCCACCCACCCACTCACTCACACACTTGCCCACCACTCACTCACATACTCGCCCACCACTCAGTCACACACTCGCCCACCACTCACTCACTCACTCACTCACTCGCCCACTTACTCTCACACTCACCCGCCCACTTACTCACACACTCACCCACCCATCCAACCACTCACTTACTCACTCACACTGTCACCCACTCACCCATTCACGCACCCACTCACTCACTCACCCACCCACTCATCCACCCACTCACTTATTCACTCACACATTCACCCAATGACTCACGCATACATATAGGCACAGGCTCACACCTATACGCGCACATTCACATTCTTATTTGCACACACTTATACACACACGTATATGCATAGGCTCAAACATGATAATCAGAGGCGTACAGGCACACACACATGCACTCATTCATACACACATCCACTCATAAAGACACACACGTACGCTCACGCAGTTGCACACATACACAGACACACAGTTATAGGAATATACTTAAACAAAAATCTACACAGAACTACAGGTTGCTGTGTGCTGTTATAACACTGATGGTAGAAGTGTATGTTGTCCCTGTGCTGTTGCAGTGTGGCTATTGCTTTGGATTCTGTTCTGTGTTTGTGTGGCTGGTTCTTGTTTTTCAGGTGCTGATTACACAGTGGCTGCAGTTTTCTTTGGGACTTTCAACGTCTTCAACTTACTTACTTACCTCTTCAACTTATTTACTTATTCCTTAATGTATTATTATCATTATTTTTCTCCTTTTTTCTCATTTATTGTTATTTTTAAATGTTTTTTTTTCTTTTTTCTTTTTCTTTTTCTCATTTCTATCTTTGTATTTCTCTACCCGTCTGATTTGGCCTAATTTCAATTCAAATGAACGAATAAATAAATAAAAAGCTCAGTTAACAAGAGGGGCTTATACTGTCAAGCCCCACTTGGCAAAGCAAAGGTGTCTGGCTCATCATGGCACCCAGCTTCACATTCTCCTTGCTAAGATGCCAGACACGAAAGGTTAAAAAAAAAAACTCAGCTTAATACATTACCCTTAAAATATAAAGGCAAATTATTATTATTATTATTAATAATAATAATAATTTTATTATTATTATTAAACCAGTATATGTGCTGAACAATGTACTCTGAACTGCTTTCTCCCACAATTAATTCATGCACGAGCATTTTCTTTGGTATGCGCGGCTGTTTTCTTTGGTATAAGCAGAATAAATACAGTAATAATTTAATTGATTTTTTTTTTGTAATACAGTAAAATGTACGGGTAATCACCAATAATTTGTACAGTAATTTACTGTTCGCCGGGCCTGCTCCGAGTACAGCGGTTATTTAATCCTCTGAGGTCGGAGCTCCCTCCTGAGGGATACTTCGACTGTTCCAAAACAGTCACCTACAGCTCCGCGAGTTTTTGTCCTAGAAACATTTAAGTAACACCACTAGAAACCTTTAATCTCCTAGTTTTGAAATATGTTTTAATTTAAATATATTGATGGCGCTTTTTAAACGGAATAAAAAGAACTTGAGATTTTCTGTGCCGCAGGCAGCAAGCAGCCTGTTAATGACACAAAAGACGAGCTTACTGCGACTCCTGATCTGCATAAAACTATATAAATTAACGTTACTGTATATAAATTAATGCTGGGCAATGATTACAATTTTTAATCATGATTAATCACATGGTTTTCTGAGAATAATCGCAATCATTCACATTGTTAAAAGCAAAATTAAATAACTAATTCAAAAATACTGTATTGCACAATTTTATTTTTAAAGTACTGGTATATTAACAAAGGTGCAATAACATTTTGTTTGCCAACACTTTAAATAAATAAGGTGTTTTTTTAACAGCAGTACTCCCATTACACAGTTGCAGTTAAAATTTTTCTTGTAAATCTCAACTTAAACATTAATCAAACCAAAATTATTTGCCCCTGCCAGGGCATTAACGTTTTATCTAGTTTGTTATAGAAAAACAAGTTACCCTCAGAGTCCAGAGCATGGGGTATGGAACCATTATAGCAGCTGCAAAGGGGTACCAAGCCCATATGAAAGTCTGTCCATCTGAATGCAGTGACAGGAAAGTCCCTGTTGGTGTAATTGTCAGCCGTCCCAATACTTTTGTCAATATAGTATATACAGCAACCCCCTGCTTATACGCGGTTCAGCAATCGCTGTTTCAGTCTCGCGTGGAATTATTCGGAGAATTGAACTAATAATTGTTTGTGGAAACTCCCGCGCATTCATGGAAACTGCAGATATCCTCCACATTTTTTTTTGTTTATGAGCCTCCGCTGTTCAGGGGTGCGCCCAAACATAAATAACCCAGCATGGACGTCGCAGCTTTTTTCTTGTCAATGTATAATTTTTCATGCATTTTAGTGCTAAATTATTAAGAAATATAATTTACTAATTTTGTAACAAATATTAACGTAAATTCAGCTACATTTCCATATAAAATATAGCTGTTGAAAATGAAAAAATGTTTATTTGGGGGCATATTCACAATATAACAACAGGTTAAATTTAACACTGATAAATCGCGTGAATTTTTTCAATTTAACACTGATTAACGCGGGATTTTAACTTGGTCCGTGTTGTGTTGAAACATGCTACCCGTCCAGATGTGCTACCAGGCCCTTCTGCGTATGTGCAGTTCCACAGTCTTGGGATTCAGTGCCACGGCCATAAATCTGTGCTACCTTGGGACACTGGCAGCTGTTAAGCTTCAAGGGTGCATTTTTCCACAGGGTACACCTGTGTGGAATAACAGATACATTAGACTTAATAAAAGGTCTGTGTATCTAGATGAATGGCTAGCCAAAGGGGTGTGGGCCATAGCTCATTTCATGGATGAAAATGTAAGTGTATTACAACATTCAGAATTTTTTAAGAAATTTCATCTTACATGTTCTGTAAGGAGCTATAATGAGGTACTGCAACCCCCCGCTTTTCACGGGGGTTACGTTCCAAGAGCACCCACGTATAGTGAAAATCTGCGTCGTTGTGATGTGGTTAAAAAAATGCTTAAAAATGCCTATTTGTATAGTGTAAACCCTAAATATGCCCCCCAAATATGCTCCCAAAACACTTTAATTTCATTTTAAACTCATTAGTCTTAAAGAGAATGTAAAGGTAATCCCGTATTCGTACAGTTTACATTGAACTCCTGCAGTGTTAGAATGTAAAATATTGATGATGTCCCTGTATAGAATGTAATGCACAGGCGTTTTTTTTGGTATGCGCTGTCAATTTCTTTGGTATAAGCAGAATAAATACAGTAATAAATGAATTTAATTAACAGTAATAAAAATACAGGGCTTTAAGAAGAACAAAATGAAAAAAAACGAAACACACCTCTCAGTACAGTGAGGGAGGCGTCAAATTGCAGCAGCAAGGAGAAATAAATAACGTTTTCGGATTGGCTACTTTCACATCTCCCGCCTCGGACGAGGGGGTATGGCGGACGAGGCCCAGACGTCACAAAAGCAAAGTTAGTGTGGGGGTTTCTGCAAAAAATTATTGTGTGTGTGTATGTGTGTATATATGTATGTGTGTGGGTGTATATATATATATATATATATGTATGTGTGT
>JBBPCX010070844.1:0-10387 GCA_037974365.1 Hydrocynus forskahlii
GGAAGAGCAGAGCACAAAACCAAAACTGTCTCTATCCATGTGTGATGTGGTGGAGAAAACGACGAGTGCAGGGTGGGAATGACATCCTGCAAGAGGAACAGAGGATACATCCGCTACAGCTCAGGAAGAGACAGCTCTACAACCTTCCTGAAAATGCTGAAAGAAAAAAAACACAAAACTTTCTATCAGTTTGTTGTGTGGACCTAT
This sequence comes from Hydrocynus forskahlii, assembly GCA_037974365.1. Classification (NCBI taxonomy): domain Eukaryota; kingdom Metazoa; phylum Chordata; class Actinopteri; order Characiformes; family Alestidae; genus Hydrocynus; species Hydrocynus forskahlii. Next base: position 208 of record JBBPCX010070844.1, read on the forward strand.
ATGTATGTTTGACCTGACCAGCTGTTTACTCTAGACGACAAAGACACTGCTTTGAAGAATTAAAGACTAAGTCCGTTTCCGAATCCAACATGCACAGTTTTCTCGCTTACTGCAAATGTAATCAAACAGCCAATACATGCTTGGTTTGGTTCTTTATTTTTGGAATGGAGCTACAAATAACAAGCAGAAGAAGTTTATATCCATCTACTATGCACACCTGTTACCAAGCACCATGTCATTCCTCATATATAATGACTTACACAGTGAAAATTAAAATGAGCCAGAATGTGTTTTTTGCAAATGAAGTGCACTTATTATCACTTAGTAAACCAACAAAACACGCCACAGTACCCAAAGTATAACAAAAAAGCTCAGCAGTGAATGCTAATTGTTTTTCTTGTAGTATTAGTATTCTGTTACTTGTATTTTGCACAATAGTAATGTGTTTTTGTTACTTGATTAAAAGACAGTTTGGTTATTTTTCTGCTGTTTTAACAACACACACACATACATACAAAAAATCTATACCTGAGTGAATCGCCTCTCATATTAGGTGGTCAGTTCGTAGGTCTATAGAGAACAGATACTGTATGTTTCCAGCATTGTGCAATTAAATGACTTGACACAAGATGTTATGAGTACATGAGTTCCCTTTTGGAGGCCATGCATTTAAAAATGTGTGGCTTGGGTTTTTTGAGTGAAAAAATGTGGTAGTTTGTTTATTGTCTAAATTCGTGATTTATAGATTTTGTAGCCATTGGTTGGTGATCCGTCCCCCAAACTGATTTATTTATTAATTAATTTATTGATTTCTTGATTATTTATCTTCTAACCACAGTAACTAACAGGTCAAGAATACTAAAAAAGTACTAGGAATACTTCTGTCCTTATTGTAACTTTTTCTTCTATTTTATTTCTTGAGCTCCACTTACTACATTTTTGGTGATTTTGTGTAAAAATAATTTCCTACCTCTTGTTATTTTTTAGAATGAAACAGGCTGTTTTTGCTACTCTGTTGTTAAGACTGATATATGGGAGTGCATGTGTATATGTAAATGTGTATCTAAAGGAGCTCGGCTCCCCTCATTCAAAAAGCAGTTTGGGTGGAAATACTCTTTTAGGGCCGAGGTCATTATGTATCAACTAAAGTGTTGTAGACTGAATAAGGGGGTTAATGTGAATGTGTTGATTCTTGTGACATCGAGGGAAACAGCAAACTAAAAGGCTGTTTTTACAGTGTACATGGTCTGTATGGATGAGGGGAGCGAACAATACATTTTTGAGACAATATTTACATACTAAATCAGACAAAACTGAGGGATACCAGGATACTAGGGCAACTTGTATGCAATATTACTGTATACAAAATAACACAATAACAAGTGGAAAAGTTGCATATTTGATTTGTAAGTTAAGTCTCTTAAAAACAGGACCTGATATGAAGAGTTTAATGCATGGCATGAGAAAAGAGAAGTCACAAATAATCTCTCACAGGCTGACGATTTCCCTTAACCGTTTACATACAGACCACTGTCTTACTGTTAACCGAACTGAAATGCAAATCAGTATGAAACTGATTTTAGAACTACAGTCTGCATGCAGGCAGCTTATCAAATAGTGACACACCAGTGACCTGTAGATTTTTCCTTTTATGCTCACCTGGTCAGTATTTGCATGTTCCTTTTCCTCGTTTCCAGCTTGCAAATGCAGACCTATGGACTTTGGGCGGTGCATTCTTAAAAGACCACAAAGTGGCACACTCCATTTCTGCAAAATAATTATTTGAATATGGTTGATCTGCTGAAAAATCTGCTCCACCCAGCCACTGCGTTTATATGGCATTGTGGTCTATTGCTGTAGACGCTGCCACACAGTCTATACATATGATATAATCATATCATGTTCATGTCTGCTGCTATGACAGATGCTTCTGATGTGGCTTTGATGTAATCTGGTCTGGCGCTTGTTAAATGACATAGCTTGCCATTAGAAACACTAACTGAACACTAATAAACCAAAAAAGGGCCAGAAGGCCAATTCACTGTAAAAAAGATTCAGTTAATTAATTAAATAGTTAAAGATGAACAAATGAACAAATGACATTGCAGAAAGCTACAATAATAAACATATGCCACATAGTCTGAAAATTTCTGACACACTTATAAACACGTCCTGATGTCTTGGCCTTCGCCCGACATAGGATACAGCCACGGGAATATCTCAGAATAAAAACATACAAAAAATAATATACAAACATACAAACACTTAATCATTTGGGATTTTAATCTAAAATGGTCTTTGAAACAGATTATTGGGTCTATTAGGTGCATCGCTGCCATCTAGTGGGTATATTGAGCATGTGTAAACTTTGCTCGTCTCACAGTTAGATCTTGCACATTCATTCATTCATTCATGATACGTTTGATATATATGACGCTTCATTTTAATCATGTTTAAAGAACGCGCATGCGCGGCAGCGCTATGATTAAAAAAAAAAAATAACCAATGATAACAGAATAATGAGTGAATGAAGAGGAAAGAGGAACTGTGAACCGGAAAGGTTTGCCAGTCTGTTTGTGCTCCAATAAATTATTCATATGTCTAACTAGAACACAGCGTGTCTGTAGGATCGTTTCAGGGTTCAGTGTTTCACTAAATGCACTAGCAATATAAGAACCCTAAACTACTGAGGGTTTACTGATGGTTTTTAATTAGTTAGCTCTCTTTTTGTTGAAGTGCTGCGCTCTGGCAGCAGTTGTGCACTAGAGGGTATTAGAACACAAGAACACGGATTGGAACAGAGCCACAGCTCTGTAGGTTCAGAGTGCTGAACGAGGAAGCGCCGAGCTGCACGACTTGTATATTTATTCATCCAAAGAATTCTGAAAAGATGAACTCAAGGACGTTTCTCTGGAGAAACAGATATTTTGTCATCGCTGCTGTGAGTGTGGTGATGGTTCGCGCTTCATACTGCAAGCTCACAAAACCAGCCGTGCCAGCCATTGCCACATACTTTGGGACAAAATGCAGGTATGAGGAGGTGAACCCACACTTAGTGGACAACATTTTGTATGTGAATAAGTCTCTTGTGGCACCCCCATCGCCTGAGTGCCAGGCAGTCCACCTCGTGGCAGTGATCAGACACGGGACGCGCTACCCCACAGCCAAGAACATTCAGAAGATGTCCCGGCTGAGTGACCTGGTCCAGGCTGAGGCCACAGGTCCCGACCTGTGGCTGCAGGACATTAAAAGTAAATGGACGATGTGGTACACGGCGGACATGGACGGTAAACTAGTGGAGAAAGGAAAAAACGACCTCAGACACCTGGCTGTCAGACTGGCCGAATCCTTCCCAACCCTGATTTCGGAGGAAAACCTTCGTACTGACCGCATGGAGTTCATGACCAGCTCCAAGCACAGATGTGTGGACAGCATCCAGGCTTTCCAAGAGGGCCTCTTCCAGCACTGGGATGTACGAGGTTATACCACTTTGTTCTCTCAGAGACACTTTAGGGCTGTCATTTTATACACAATACGCTGGTTTAGTCCTGCTCCTTTTGCTTTGCTCTGACCCTATAAACTATACAAGCCCAAAAGTTTGTGAACACCAACTTTTTATCTGACATCAGATAAGATAACCCTTCATTAGTCCCACAAGTGGGAAATTTGCATTGTTACAGGAGCAAAGTGGACAGAGCAAAAGTAAGAGCAGCATAACCAATTGAATAAAAGCTGTACAACACAACAGTATAATGTATGTGTCTAAAAACCTATATTACTATATATGTATGTATGTACACATTGGATATATGTATGTACAGTCAACCCCCGCTTTACGTTCCAAGAGCCAGTTTTTATAGTATAAACCTTAAATATTCCCTCACATATGTTCACAAAACACTTTAATTTCATTTTATTTTTCATTTTCAAATCGTGTTCTTGGATTGGCTACTTTCAAACCTCCGCCACTGAGTACAGCGGTATTTCACCATCCCAAGACGTGCTTTCTTTGTGTCCTTTGAGTACCAAAACATTTATAGTTAGTTTTTATATATAGAAATGTAGCTGGGGTTTCAGCGAACAATTATTAGTTGGGTTCTCAAAAAAAATCAGTGATGGACTGAAACCACGACTGCTGATTTGCGTTAAAGTGGCAGCAGATATTGACATTGACAAAAATAGTTGTGTTCGTCCCGTTTGCTGCAGTAACAACCTTCACTCTTGTGGGAAGCCTTTAATGTAGATCAGGGTTGCAGTTTGGTGATCTCCCTGCTTAAATTCACGTCAAGGTGTATCTGAGCAGGGAAATCATCATCCAGTATCTTTTGGGTTGGATGGGAGTTTGATCCATAACTAATCAGTGAACATCAGTAACTGACCTCACTAATGCTCATTGCTAAATGCTGTCAAATCCACACTGCAAATTTACATTTCATTTGATTTACCTCTACTGGAAGCTTCATTATTCCTCGTAACACTGTTCCGCTGCTCCATAGCACAATGCTTTGGATGGGACTTTATACCCGTGCAGGTGATATTTAGCATTGGACATAGTGACTCCTGTCCCATTCTTCTGGGCAGCGTGTGTGCAGAAGGAGTTTGTGTTTTAGAGCAGTCCCAAACCATATTTAAAAAACAGCTTGAGTTATTAGGTTCCCAATTAAACTACAGTGGAACTTTCAAAAACCAAAGCAACCCAAGTGCTGAATCAATTAAATAAAATGTTTGGTTAAACCCTAAAGTGAAAGCCAAAAAAGAAACAGCAACTAAGTTTTAATCACTAACATAGAGATAAATAAATTCCCTCTTTAAGATGCTAAAATCTATTATAATTTGAAAGAAGGTCTATCAAGATAGTGAAACTGTAGCTGGCGGTTCCTGTTTTTTGTTTATTGTGTGCAAGTACTGAAGTACAAATTCTGCCTCATAGCTGTTCTGCTCCCAGATGATGAGAGCTGACCTGTTGCCCTTCAAAGGGGCTATTAATTAACATAAAAGAAACCAAACTTTACTCACTGCTGCCTTCTAAAGGTATCAATTATTAACATCAAATAATCAAACATTGCTCATTGCTGCCCTAAAAATGTTAATGACTTACATCACATAAACAGACATTACTCAACGCTGTCCTAATTGAAATTACTCTGGAAAGTACAAAGCTATTAAAATTTTACATTAAATATGCAAATTGAGTAATTTCCGTACAGCTTGAGTTGACTTCTGATTATAAAATCCTATCTTTACAGGTGTGGGTTTCAAACACTATGTGAATGACTCGCTGATGAGATTCTTCGATCAGTGCAAAAAATTTGTTGAAATTGTTGAGAACAACAAGACAGCTTTGAAAGAAGTTGACATTTTCAAGTCATCTGTGGAGATGGATGCAGTCCGGAGGAGGATAGCCAGTCGCTTGCAGATTCCACACAGCCAAATCACACCAGGTTATTATTATAATATTTTTTAAATTATGTCTTCGTGTGGACTCTCATCTATTCGGTAATACTAAAGCAAATGTGTCTTCTACCATTAGATATCAGTATAACTGATATAATGGGACTGTTAGTATAATACTTCTAATGACAATGTCATTTTACTTTGTTGCAGACATGGTTGAGGCAGCTTTCTTCCTGTGCTCTTATGAGTTTGCAATCAAGTCTGAGAATTCCCCATGGTGCAATTTACTGGATACAACAGATGCAGAAGTATGCACGTTCTACACTTAAGCTCTTAAATCTTTCTCCTGTACTCATATTTCCTAGTAAAATACTATATCAAGAGTATTTTTGAGCTAGCTAAACATGTCTCTCAGTGGTTAGAGGTGGATGTGAAACATGATATTAATGGTTAATATAATTTTTCCCCCACCCACTGGTACATGGTTCAGTGATCAGGGACACAAGTTAATAAAGTACAAAATGTCTGATTTTAAGTTGATAATGATTGATTAACTGTATTATAAAGTTGTTGTCTGTCTTTTTGGCCATTTTAAGGTCCTTGAATATAAAAACGATCTAAAGCAGTACTGGAAAAGGGGATATGGCTATGACATCAATCGCAAATCAAGTTGTTCCCTCTTTCATGACCTCTTCAGGCGACTTGACCAGGCTTCATATGATTATAGGTAAGACTGTCTCAATTGTACTTTAGACCTACCAGGGCATTTACTTTAAAGTTGCGTTTGTGGGTTGATGAGCTCACTTCTTTTGCATGAGGAAGAGTTAAGATGTTGGGAGGCACCGATAAAAAGCCAGTTTGACCAATGGTCCACTTTTTGGTTGGTTGTTACTGAGCATTTTTTAGCATGGAACTCTGCCAAACTTTTTAATTCTTAAACCAAAAATTACTTGTCTGTTTAAATAGCATTTTTACATTATATCTGTACAGATACTCCTTCCCAGGGCAACTTACCACCTATTCATGTTACAGATGTAGGATAATATATTGTTATGAGTCTTTCCCAAGGAGTCAGAGGTCAGAGGAAGAGTTTGCCGATTCTGATTTTGGCCAGCTCTGATCATACAGTCCTATTAGGCTATTTTAGGAAACTATTTGGCCAACAAAACACCAAAATAAATCGATTAAGAAGGCACATTTTAACTGAAGGACAAGTTATACGCTCAAAGCACAGTGACCCTCAAATCCGGATTTGCTGTCTACCAACCAGGACTAAGTATTATAGAATGTTGACTTTGTGTGCACTCAGACTATGGCAACCATCCTGTCTTCTTTACAACCTGTCAAGCCAGTTAGAGTGCTTGTGGAACATGATATCTGCTTCTTGGCACAGATGAAAAACAACGATAAATCTGCTGTTAATGATTGTTTTGGAAATATGTCAAAAATATAACGCTAAAATGTCATAATGATATCTTGTTAAAAAGGTGCCGAAGAGGATTTTTTTGAAAGTTCCCGTTACGAACCACTTTGGGTTCCCTAGTAAAACGTTTAAATTAAGGGGTTTTAACTAGGGCTGAAACGATTATTTGAGTAAATGTTTGTTTAATTTATGTCACCAAGGTCCATCTATCTAAAATGTCTCTGCTGTCGTATCACTCCCACTGTGTATCATTGTTTCACACCGACTGTTGTAACTGACGTGCATTTCAAAGATTTAAGACGGCACGTTTATTTTGCTCTCTGTGGAAATGGCGGAAAATGAAGATCCCGGTGTTCATAAAAGGCAGGAAGTGTCTAAAGTGTGGGAAAATTTGACTGTGTAAGGCAGACAACGTAGTGCAGTGTATACACGGTAAAATGGACCTGGCCTACCACAATACTCGACTCCAAAAATATTCGATTGTTGCAGCCCTAGTTTTAACTATGTTCTTTTGAAGATTTGTCCACTGGAAAAGTTCCTTGGAGAACCAACAGTGTTTTTTTTTCTCATTTGGCTCCTTTTAGTTTTTAGAGAGACACCATCTTATCTTGTTCTTGTTAACTGGTCAGGTTTGGAGAAGTCACGAAGGCAGTCAGCGTCCAGGTGGGCCATGCTGAGACCCTTCTGCCTCTACTCTCTCTGATGGGTTTCTTCAAGGATGAAACACCACTAACCACAGAAAACTTCTCGCAGCAGCACGGCCGGAAGTTCCGTACCAGTCGGATCGTGCCTTACTCAGCGAACCTGCTGTTTGTCCTGCACGAGTGTAGCGATGGACTCAGACTCCAGTTCTTTCTCAATGAGAATCCAATGTTCTTTCCCAACATTAATCACCCAGCTCCACTGTATGAAACGGTTAGGAACCACTATGCTGATCTTCTGGACGGGTGTGATTTTAAGAAGGAATGTGACATACCTAAAGTTAAGCTGACAAAGACTGAACTATGACTTCGATATAGGTGTGGGTGTGGCACTGAGGGTGAAGGATGCTTGTACTGTAAGTGGACCAGAAAGCGACCTCATTGATTTTTATATTCTTGACAGTTTTCTTAATGTTAAATGTTTTGTTTTTAATCTCACAAGTGAGGTCTAACCAAATGAGACCAAATTGGGTTTGTGTGCTTTATTTATTTCTTTTTTTGTTTGGTTGAAAATATGAGAGTGTGGTTATTACTTTATTTGCCAAATCAAAGAATTCTGATTCTAAGGTACCAAATATTTTTGTGACATTGACTATGAATGACTTTGGGACCTTCCTTTATATTTCTTAATTGATGTGGTCTTATTGTTATAAATTAAACGTCTCTTGCTCACAACCAGGATGTTTTATTTTAACCCTGTTCAGAGCTTGCTTTGCATTTTAGTTGTTAATTTATGTGTGTCCAACACACCCTCTTTTTCAGATATTTGGCAAACACAAATAAAAGCAATACCAGTCTGATACATTTTCTCAAAGACTTGAGGGCGCTTTTGCATACTTACTCCTTTTGAAATGTCTAACTTGTATGAGTGTATAGCAAGGGTCCAAAAGTCCACTACAAAGAGCTGCTTTTATTTGATCCTTTACCCAAAATCAATACATATTTGTACTCAGTTGATGGTTAGTATTTTAGAAAGCATGATTAAACGGAGAAGTCATGTTTCAGCTGTTTGATAAATACTCTTCTGAGATTTCAAGTCTCCCCACCAAGCATCTTTGTACACATCAGAGAAGCATCACACGTTGTGTAATCTGGAGAAACTGTTGTGCTGGATTCCATGATTCAAGCAGGAGAAAATGGTTTACATGTCAATGTGGTTTACATGAAAATGGTTTACATGCCCACTGTAAATGTACCTTTTGTGTAGTGCAGGAGCTGGAGATGGGGGATAGAAAGGTACCTTTATTACACCGCTCAGTAACGTCTGTTTACACAGCTTTCCGCCTTCATAGCGTTCTTTTGTCCTCTCTGTTTTACTTGTGGACTCTTAGGGGGTAATCTTATAATAGATTATCTCTCTCTTCACCATGTCTTATTACTGTCACTGCTGTGTGCTTTAGTTCTGGGTCTGTAAGGTTTCTGCCCTTAGATCTGCCAGCTTTGTCACTTTTACAGCTTATTAGGATGCAAAACCATCAGGTTTGAGTCCTAATGTTTTTAATGGTCTGTTCTCAGTAGTTTTTGCAAAACCACTGAAATAAGTCTAGACCTTTTGGATCCCATTGTAAATGAAACCTGTGTGTGTGGTTTGGTTGTTGTGTGTATGATTCTGTCTGGCTGTGTATATGATTGTGTTGTTTTGCCACTATAAATGTAGCCTCTGAGTGTGTGTGTGAGAGAGAGAGAGAGAGAGATTTTGTTTGTGTTGTGTGTGTGTGTATGTGTTTTGTTTGTGTTGTGTGTTTGTGTGTGTGTGTGTGTGTGTGTGTGTGTGTGATTCTGTGTGTTACCGGCTACAGTGGGAGGTCGTCCCTCTGACGTGTGAGGAGGGCCTTTCCAAGGACGGCAGGAAGAAAAGTTTCTGTGCTACGTGTACAAGTTTTTCCCCTCCTCCGTCTCCTCCGCTCGCTGATCTTCACCTCCAGCCTCCTTGTCCTCCTCCTTCTCTCCTCTTCCTGCTCCTCCGGCTCCGAGGTGCTGAACGGCGACCATGTCCGGGACCAAAAAGCAGAAAACGGTGAGAGCACTCTCAGAAACTTTCAGCACCCTCTCTCCCTCTCCCTCTCTCTCTTTCTCTCGCTCTCACTGAAGGGACAGATAAAGATCATGTGTTTCTTCATGAATTTAACTTGAGTACATGCAGAAGAGGGTGTCAGTCTGAGGAACTGTGTGAAACTTGCTCTGAAGAACCTGCTGAACCGAACCGACAGAGCCGCTGTGTCTGTCCGTTTCTTCTGTTCGTTCCTCCGGGACTTCTTGGTGTAGCGGGTTTTGAGAGGGGGTAGAGTTAAAGGACTGTGTTTTAATCTGGGTTTAAATCTCAGTTTCGCCGTTCGGACGAAGCTTGCTTATTTTTAGCTCGTGTGTTTAAGTTTTACAACACATTTTAAAGCGCTACTGTGGGGTGCAGGTGCTGGAAATTAGGGTCTTTTTCCTGCACCTACTACACCACTCAGTAACGCCTTCATTCACAAACCTTCACAGACATTAGTTCATATTTTACTCTGTCTTTTAGCTGCCTTATTAACTCTTAGTGGGTCTTCTTACTGTGATTCATTTTCTCTTTCTGTCTCTCTGTCTCTCTCTCTCTCTCTCTCTCTCTGTCTCTCTCTCTGTCTCTCTCTCTCTGTCTCTCTCTCTCTCTCTGTCTCTCTCTCTGTCT
>JBBPCX010070845.1:0-10387 GCA_037974365.1 Hydrocynus forskahlii
ACACACACACACACACACACACACACATACAAACACACACACACACACACACATACAAACACACACACACACACACACACACATATACAAACACACACACACGCACACACACACATATACAAACACACACACACATATATACAAACACACACACACACACACACACACACACACACACACACTTCTATATTGTCACTCTGTATAAATAAACTCCAAATTGTAACTTTCCAGAGGAAGAACATATTCAGAACTTCTAATGGAAATATAATGTAAAACCATTTTTTTCCCAATTACAGATCTATATATGTGGTACACAGTGTGCAGTACATACTTAAAACGTGTATTTTATATTGAACTTCCAGACTGTCTTGGAAAGCAGAAGTTATTATTATGATATTATCAAGTGCTTAATTCACAGAGACATTGTTTACTAAAACTGAAACAAGATACGATAAACCTTTTTAGTCCCACAAGTGATAAGATGAACCTTTATTAGTCCCACTAGTTTGCATGTGTGTGTTTGTATATGTTTACGTGTTTACAGGAAGTTAATGATAGCAGGGTGTTAATTATAATGGCCCTGGTGTTTTATTGATATGGTCTATGTAGAATATGACTCTCCACACTAGAATCAAACGTGTTTATTTGTAAACATTATAAACCAGTTTTAATTACTGTATTCAGATTACGAGTTTATGGACCCTGTAAGTGCAGCCGCCTGAAAAACGCCCAGCAGGAGTTCCAGGAGCTGTACTGGTCTGAGTGGCGTGCGCTGGTTTAGCTGGACATCTGAAGAGAATACGGTCTGAAATAAAGACCAGGGAAATGTTGTACGTTAAAATCTGCGAAAACGTTTAACACATTTTTCTGCCGTCTCTGAATTTCAACAATATTTTCAACACAATCAGCTGTTCAGAGTAGCTACAATGCTCAAGATAAGTCACTTTAAAGTTACATTGACATAAATTAGGGGTGGAAAACGATATCGTAGTACCAGGATAGCAGTATCGCGAGATATTTGCTTGAAAAACATCGGCATTAGCTAAATGTTTAGATTTGGGCAGTGTTCCAGACCGACATTTGACAACGTATTTATTGATTTCTAGAGGACGGAGTGAAAAGTCGTCTTTTTTACTCATTTTACTGCATCAGTTTTATTGCATCTTACACATTTGACTCCTGCAGAAATGAACAAATCTCTCAATGATGCTAATCTAGGCCGAGTCAGTACAAATTCCTACTTATTATTACTATTATTATCAACATCGGGCGACGCGTAGATGGAGACTCTCGGTATCGGCCCGCAGGTCCCAGATCAGTGCACCCCCGAGGGAAACCTGCAGGGGGACGCCTCCTGAAATCTGACCGTCTGTCTCTGTGTGTCCTCGTGTTTGTCCCAGCTGGACAAGATCACCTCCTCTCAGCTGCTTCAGAGCGAACTGAAGGGGAACAGAATCCACGATGAACATCTGTTTATCGTCACTCACCAAGGTGAGGACACCCCTGGAGTGTCTGACGTCCTCTTTTTACAGAAACAGAGTGTAGAAACTGTGTAAACTACACAGTGAACAGTAGCTGGTTGGATGGCGCCCAATGTGATTTATTGCAAATGCATTTATTTACTTCTGTGTTAATGTGTGTGTGTGTGTGTGTGTGTTAATCTGTGTGTGTGTGTATGTGTGTGTGAGTGACTCTGTGTATGTTACTGTGTGTATGTGTTACTCCATGTGTGTGACTGTGTGTGTGTGTTACTCTGTGTGTGTCTGTGTGTTATGCTGTGTGTGTATCTGTGTGTGTGTTATTGTGTGTGTGTGTGTTATTGTGTGTGTGTATCTGTGTGTGTGTTATTGTGTGTGTGTGTGTGTGTGTATTACTCTGTGTGTGTGTATCTGTGTGTGTGTGTGTATGTGTGTGTGTGTTATTGTGTGCGTGTGTGTAATTGTGTGTGTATCTGTGCGTGTGTGTGTTATTGTGTGTGATTGTGTGTTATGTGTGTGTGTGTGTGTATCTGTGTGTGTGTTACTCTGTGTGTGTGTGTGTGTGTGTGTGTTACTCTGTGTGTGTTATTGTGTGTGTGTGTGTGTGTTATTGTGTGTGTGTGTGTGTTATTGTGTGTGTTATTTTGTGTGTGTGTGTGTTATTGTGTGTGTGTGTGTGTGTTACTGTGTGTGTGTGTGTGTGTGTGTGTTACTGTGTGTGTGTGTGTGTGCGTGCGTTACTGTGTGTATATGTGTGTGTGTGTGTGTTACTGTTTGTGTGTGTGTGTTAGTGTGTGTGTTACTGTGTGTGTGTTACTGTGTGTGTGTGTTACTGTGTCTGTGTGTGTGTTACTGTGTGTGTATGTGTGTGTGTTACTGTGTGTGTGTGTGTGTGTTACTGTGTGTGTGTTAGTGTGTGTGTGTGTGTGTGTGTGTATGTGTTACTGTATGTATGTGTGTGTGTGTGTGTGTGTGTGGGTCCAGCTAATATTGGCTGCCTGATCAGATCATCTGTTTTTTATAATGAAAATTAAATTGAGTCGATTAAAATGGAATCAGTCAATTTTTTTAATCTGTTGCCATTTTCTCGTCCGTTTTGCATGATATGGACGAAAAACCAAACTGCAGATCATTTGCTTTGTTGCAGTTCGGATCCTCCTTAAAATAAATTGACAGAGTGAAGTAAAACTGAGACACACACACTGTGGGAGTGAGTTTTAGTTTTAGTTCCACATGTTGATGTGATGAGCTTCACTTTAACTCTACTGAACAAACATCACTCATTCTCTCTCTCTCTCTCTCTCTCTCTCTCTCTCTCTCTCAGGTCATGTACTTCACAGAGATGCACAAGATCTTCAGTGATTTGACGGATCAGATTGATCAGGGTGGTCTGACGGACGAAGAGAGAGAACAGCAGAACGAGGACAAGCTAAACGAGTTGCGCGCTCTGTCCATCGTAGCAGACGACTGAGGGATGAGCGTTCAGGCTCTGTTTGCCATTTTTTCCTCTCACCCTTCACCCAGGGGGTGTGTTGGTAGATGATTGTTGTCTCATGTGTCTGAGATATGATGAACGGTTGAGTAGATTCACAGACTTTAACTTATTTATTTTGTCATTAATAATGAAATGAAATCAGTTCTTAAGTTTAACTGTGTTAACTGTATTAAGCGTCTCGTGCCGATCAGTCGTCAGTAATATTCACAGTCTAGATCTCATAACAGCAAACAGGACCTTTCCTCAGGAAAATCAACTGTTAGAACTTCGGAGAACTTTGTCATCCTCCCCTGTCCTCATGTTTCTGAAACTCGTTTTATCAGGAAAGCGAAGATTTTTGAAGTAGAGAATCACTGGAGTTGTGCAGATACTTTATACACTTCATAACAGACGACTTTAAACTTAATTGAAATGTTTTAATGTGCAAGAATAGTTCATTAATCATCAGCATTAGTGCATCTGAAGACATTCTACAAAAATTGACTCTCTCCACACCCTGTCATCATGAAGGTTACAGCGTCTCTGGTCGCTGAGATAAAGCCTAATTTAATACAGACGTGAAGTATTTACTGAATGTTCTGTTTGGAGTATTTTCCAGCTGCTTGAAAGTTAATTAAACTAGGATGTCTGCTGAAGTTCCAGATCATCACAAATCTGTTAACTGGTACTGTAGCGCCCTCTACTGTCCACCAGGCCTCCCAGCCGCCTTAGTCTGTGTCTTCAGAGTAGAAATGATTGTATTGTTTTAACGTTTTAGCTTTTTAAAATGTTATTTGAACTGTTTCTACTGATTCCTACAGCCATAAAACAGTTTTTCAGGACCAAGCAAGCAAGTTCATCTTCAGCTTCATTTTTGTCTGAAAATGTGAAAAGAAGAAGAAATAGTTCACAAGTGTTCGCCAAAGTGAAGACAAGAAATGACAATCGCCAAGTGTTTGGTTTTACTTCTTGTTCATTAATGGTGGTTTGGAAACATTTGTTTGAAATTGTTAGAACGTGCCTTTGTTGGACCTCTGGGTTTTACTGAGGCCAGATGAATGTGATGATCTTGATTTGTCTTTAAAGGGAATTCCACGGATTTTTCATAATTTCTGCCTTAAATTGCCCAGATGTTAAATCATGCTGAGTAGTTTGGAAGTTTTTATTTTCTCTATCAAACCTACTGAATTTCTACACATCATCTTTTTATGTTTTTATGGTAAAGTAGTAGTAAATCTGGAAAAAAGGAGCTATTTTGGTTCAGTACAATACAATTTACCTTCCAGATTTCTCACCTCTATCATGAACAGTTTCCTCAGCATCAGGCAGCATTTTCAGCATTCTTCTTTTTAACAATAGGTTTCACATCAAACATCTTAATTCATACAGAAATGTCCAAAAAAATGGAATTCCCCTTTAATAAAGTCGATAGTCTTTTCTAATTTGCTTAAACCTTGGAACAGCAGCTTTCTGCATCTTTTGTGTGTTTTTCTTGTTGATTATAATCCCAGTTCTTTTAAACTTGAGACATTTGTATTGGCTATTTTATATCTGTCGTAAATCTCCTACAATAAATTGTTTGTTGAACATATTAGAAATATGCTTCTTTTTTATTTAGCAGAAGTTCAGATTGTTCCCAAAAGGAGAGGTCAGAATATTCAACATACTTAGACACACTAATGTTATGATTCATTATGCAGCTTTATTCAGTTACAACAAATGTAAAATCTGGTACAGCTTGACCTTACTTGCAGGAAGTCTGATAGTTCATGTGCAGGTTTACTCCTCAGTATGTACAGCGCAAAATGTCCACATTTACAGTTCATGTTTTATAATACACATCACATAAATTACACATAAAGACCCCGGTGTGTGTTAGCAGTTACCCCTTGGATAAGGCAGGAGAAATGAATGACATTTTTTATTCAGATCTCAACTGACAGGGATGGTAACGCTGTTTTTAAAAGCTGAAACACATGCAAAATTATGGTGAAATATTAGTGATACGCGAACGTCTAAGGTCGACCTCTATACCTCCTGGAGTGCAGTGGACGGAGCAGCAGCATCCGGGGAAACAGTTTTATATCAAACTCGGGCAGAACGACCTCAGTGCAAATAAAGGCTGAACAGGATTAAAGGCTACGATCTCATTTCAGGGTTTACTGCTCAGTTCAGTTTTCGAATGTTCTTGCCTTGATGGGTCAGATTCGGGACGGTGAGTGATTCATATCTGTTAACCAACGTGAACGAACCTGCACCCTGAAACGACTGTCATGCGCACGTCCTAATCAGTAACGTGTGAAAGACCTTGCAGTGCGAACCTCAGCTGCTCATGATCAGGGGAGGAGGAGGAGATGAGTCAATAGTTTCATTTTACAGTGCTATTCAAATGGAATTGCATTTATAGTACCTTCATTTACGGCTGGGGTGTGGAACTCCAGTCCTGGAGGTTCTGGTGATTTCCCTGCTCAGAAACTCCTGGTTCACCTCACCAGTTACTTGTCAGTTTTAGTGAATGTGTCTGAGGAGGAGAACCATCAAACTGTGCTGGACACCAACCCTCCAGGACCGGCGCTCGACACGCCTGATTTATGGTGTGCGATGAAATACAATGACGTATCTACATTCTGTGTAGACAGAATCAACTTTTTTCCACTTGTTTAGATTACAAGAAAAAAAAAAGTGGTTTACCTGCTGCAACATACAATGCTCATGAAACATCTCTTATACCTACAAATACAAATGTGTTTGTGCTTTCAACAGAATATAATGTGTGAGTTCTAAGAATTACTTGCAGTAACTGAGGCTCCACCCTTTGGGTGATGGTTGCCGAGAAAGTGAGAGTTTTATCCGTGGCTGAACCAGTTTTCTCCCTTCTTTTCTTTGCCTTGGTTAAATGCAAACTAACTATGAATGGATGCTGCCGCATGTAAGAATAGTTTGAGAGCCGCGGCTCTCGCTGGCTGCGTGTTTCCCTGGAGCTCTTTGCATAACAGCTCGTGAGGCGTGATCTGTTTTCAGTACTGTTTTCCAGTTCATCAGGAAGTTTCTACTGTTAGCTCTGCTAAAAACGCTGATGGAGTTCTGATGGCCGTTTCTAGGCGTTCGCTTTGCTGTACATCTGTGAGATCTGCTCGCTGAAGACTTTCCGCAGGTCCACCCGTCGGCTCTTGAGGGTCGGAGTGAGGAGACCATTACTGACGCTGAACATCTCGGGGTGCAGATACAAATCCTTCACCTGACACACAAACACAGTGATGAGGTTTTAACATTCATTCATTTTCTGTAAGCATTTAATCCTTACTCGGGTCGCGGGTACCCGGAGCCTATCCTGGGGTCTATGGGTGCGAGGAAGGGACTCAACCTAGGTGGGGTGCCAGCACACACACGCCATTCACACACACCGACGGTTAATTTAGAATCCCCAATTCACCTGACTGCATGTCTTTGGACTGTGGGAGAAACCCAGAGACCCCTGAGGAACCCCACACCACCACAAGGAGAACATGCAAATTCCACACACACACACACACACACACACACACACACAGAGGCCAGGACCCAGATTCAACCCCCAACCCTTGGGGCTGAGATTTTAATATAATACTTAAAACTCTGCGTCCATTCACGGAGGACACCAGCTTAATTAATCCTCCGGTATATACTAAACAGTATAATATCCGGACATGAGCAGCTTCCTAATGGGCAACGAACAGTAAATCATTCGTCTGAAAAATGACCTGATATTGAGAACACTGGCAGAACACGTCCCACTTATCAAACACACGGTAATGTCCCTCTGAATGAAAGGTCAATTTTAAACAACCAAACGCCCCGTTTAAGTTTAAGATATTAATAAGTTGCTTGGTTGTAATGTGATGTTTGTTGAAGTAGTGTTTGGATGGGATTGTTTTTACGTGGGGTAATGGGGTATTTTACAACAGGACGTCTGTAATGTTTTTATTGACAGTCTTGTCTTGTCGCAGGGAAAAGCTGCCAGAATCTTTACCAGCAGGGGAGAAGTCTATAAAAATACTGGCATTGCAGATTCAGATGGGATTGAAATTTGTAATAAGTACATCATCTCACCTCACCGTACGAAATTAACCCATCAAAACAACTTATTGGAATTTTTCTGCTATTAAAATCCATCGTACATTTTGATCAGTCGGGCCTTTACGTCTCTCATAATTATAAACAAGCCTTTTAAATTGAGGCTTCCTTTATGGTTGCCTGCACTCATCTCTTTACAATGAACTAGTAAACTACTTCAGCAGTAATTTTATTTTATTTATCTATAGTATTTATATCCTCCTCTTATTTCTGGAGAGTTTTAATTGATATTATATTTTATACCATTTGTCTTTGTGTCTCTGTGTGATTCTGCAGTTGTTGCACACACAATTTCCTCTGGAATCAATAGTTTTGATTTGATTCTGAGGGTCTCAGAAGCAGACAGACATAGATGGCGTATAGTTTGAGTTTATAATATATGTCAATAGGCAGCCGTGTACTGTACTATGTAAACTGCCTCTAACTGGGTTGAGTCTGTATTTTAAGGATGTTGCATGTTGTACCTGCTCAAATGACTTCAGCCCTGCCTCCTTCCCCACCGCCGCCATGTCCTGCAGCACCGCTTTCTTCACATCCTGCATGTAAGGAGGCCAACATGATTAGGTGTTACACCTAAAGCCACTGTAACGAGTAAAGTGTCCATTTGTCATACTTTAACACACCATGGTATGAACAGCACGAAATTCTTTCTCTGTATTTACGTTTACAGCATTTAGCAGACAATTTTATCCAAAGCGACTTCCATTCCCTAACTACAGGGGGCAGTCTCCCTGGAGCAACTTTGGGTTAAAGGAACCCAGTGGTGGTGTACTGAAGGTAGGATTCGAACCCATGACCTCTTGGTCCAGGGGAAAGTACCCTACCCACTAGGCTACCACCTCCATATTTAACCCTTTTACACAGGTGAAGCAGCAGACAGCCAGGAACGCAGCGCCCGGGGAGCAGTGTGTGGGGACGGTGCCTTGCTCAAGGGAACCTCAGTGGTGCCACTAGCAGTCCTGGGATTTGAAACCACAACCTTCTGATCACAGGGGCAACTCCCTGACCATTAGGCCACCATTTACATTTAAATTTACGGCATTTAACAGACGCTTTTACCCAAAACAACTTCTATTCCCTACCTACAGGGGGCAGTCTCCCTGGAGCAACTTGGGGTTAAGGGTCTTGCTCAGGAACCCAGTGGTGGTGCTGAAGGTAGGATTCGAACCAATGACCACTTGGTCCAGAGGCAAGTATCCTACCCTCTAGGCCACCACCAGCTGCACCAACTAAACCATAACACTTAACACACACATGACTTCACAACAATCTTTGCACTTAATTCCAATTAATTCTGGATTTTTGATCAGTCTGTGTCTCATGAGATGTTCATACAATGCCATTTTCAAATGGAGTAAAAATGCAAGAGTGCACAGTGATATGAAAGCAGACAGCATGAGATATGGGTGTATGGATGTACTGCATGCAGGGAAATATGATACTAATAAAACTCACAGGATTCTGACAGAGCTCTTCATAAGATCCTACAAATCCTCTTTCTTTGGCCCAGCCAACAAACACCTCTGGGTCTGGAACCACAATGCCTATCAGGCAAGACTGAAAACATACAAACATACATGGTCAGATTTAAAAAGGTTAAAAACAGTGTGCATGGCATTTGTCTTTACACACAGTAATATGTCTCAATATATCAGGTCAGTGTATGTGTGTCCATCTATGGACGCACCTGTAGACTGTCTCCGTGCACGAACACCTGCAGCACCGGCACACAGCGTGTGTACACGTTCTCGATCTTCTCCGGAGCGATGTACTCTCCCTGGGACAGTTTGAAAATGTGCTTTTTCCTGTCTATGATCTGCAGAGTCCCGTTCTAACAAGAGCAGACGACAGGTTTATATTAATATGTGCATGTAATTCTTACTCTAGTTATATTTTAATTATTATATAACGATGCTTCAATATTAAGGATAATAATCATCAATATCGGCAGGTCTATTCATACGAAACACTGGAACAAAAATGAATCTGAGTAGTGACAAATAATTTTTCAATAGACAGACAACTGTTAAAAAAGATCATGGACTCACAGCTAAAGTCCTGCATTGGGCTGTGTGTGTGTGTGTGGAGGAGGGGTAGTTTTTTTCTTTTGTCTATAAAACTTGGTGTGAAATGGTTGGGCTGTGTCGCCCCCCTCTGGCGAAAATGAAAACTGTCCTAGTTTTACTGTATGTTCCTGTCAAATGTTTTAAATAAAATTATTATTCAATATATTTTATTGTTAATAATAAAAACAAATCAATACTTTTCTCTTGATTCCTTGGTTTTTCAAAAGTGCTCTTTGTCCCGACAGAGTTTAGAA
The DNA here is from genome assembly GCA_037974365.1 of Hydrocynus forskahlii. Taxonomy (NCBI): domain Eukaryota; kingdom Metazoa; phylum Chordata; class Actinopteri; order Characiformes; family Alestidae; genus Hydrocynus; species Hydrocynus forskahlii. The sequence goes on from JBBPCX010070845.1 coordinate 9,386, forward strand.
GTACACATTACGACACAGTTAAGAGTTTCAGAGACCTTTCAATTCAATAAGGAAAACTAATCAAAGCAATTTTCTACTGATAATACTTTGGGTGTATTTGGCTTCATTCTTATCGAAGTGTCTTCAGTGGTGTATGGAACACAGTTTTCCTAAATCCTGATTTGACTGTTTTCTTTTGCAAATATTAAAAGCATTTACTGAATTTCTTTTGACCCAAATTGGGTTTAAATACCTGACGGGTTTGAGAACTGATGACTTCTGACATCACAAGGGGAATAAAATATGAGGTGTGGTAGTCCAGACAGCACTAACACAAATATGGTTACAAATTTGTGTGTGCTCATGTTTTACTCTTAATAGTCCTGATTTAATTTCATAAATGTAATAAAATAAATGTTAATTTATATAGCTATTTTCATTAATAGGTTCAGCTATTGAAAAACAAAAAGAAAATTTGTATGTGGATAAAAAGCATTTGTACAAGTGAAGTATCCCCGAACTTTTGACTGGAGGTGCATATATAGCAGTTAACCCAATAACCCACTGCTCCACTCACCGGCAGCCACTGTCCCACGTCTCCAGTGTGCAGCCAGCCGTTGCTGTCCAGAGCCTCCGCTGTCCTGTCTTCATCGTGAAGGTAACCCCGAAACACACTGGGTCCCTGGATACAGATCTGACCCAAACACACACTCAAATGTTATTGAAATGCATGACTTGTGCATGTTTAGCTATAAAACCAATTTTCATTGTGATCAAAAAAACTCAGTCCTTACCTCTCCCTGACTGTTCTTGGCATAGTAGTTCATTTCTGGAATGTCAGTCAGTTTCACCATGGCACATGGAAGAGGAGCTCCAACATGTCCTGAAACATATCAGCCTCAAACACATCAGCCTTAAACATCTCAGCCTTAAACACATCAGCCTTAAACATACAGCCTCAAACACATCAGCCTTAAACATACAGCCTCAAACATACAGCCTCAAACATACAGCCTCAAACAC
>JBBPCX010070846.1:0-10386 GCA_037974365.1 Hydrocynus forskahlii
GTACTCATCAGAGAAAGGCAGTTAAAGGACCAAATAGTAAGAAGAGTGTTCATAATAGAACCTTCATTTCAAGCAACATCTGAGTCTCTGAGCGAGCGTGATCACATTGTTTTGGGTTAGTAATTTGGTATCTGTAATTACAAACATGACTGCTTTGTATTTTTTAAATGCCAAACACTTTGTTTACTAAGTACATAACTAACTTACAGGCTGGCTCAAATAGCCTTTGGAGCTTTGTAAGAGTGATTTTTGTATCAGTGGCACTGTTGTGGGCTCTGTTTTGACGGTCTAACACAAAGCGTGAAGCGCAGCTAACATTTATGGGCGTATTTAAATCCAGCGCAAGGTGCAAAATGGTCATCCTACTTCTCTTAATTATCCAGATGTGTGTTTTGGACGTAACATTCAATATGCCAATATCAGAATGATACATCACCTCGAGCTCTGGTGGATTTCTGTTATAATGGCCTGTTACATGGCAAGCTAGATCCGTTTGTCCGAGGAAATGGACCAGCTAGTGCATCATACATCACTGCCTCTATATTTCACTTTTTCCTGCACCTTTTAAATAGTTCCTCAGTTAAATAGCATGATTACGTGAATGGACCAGTTGTGCTCGATAATAAAATGTATAGAAATAAAATGAAATAATCATTAGTGCACGCTGAGACCCACCTGTGTCCGTAGCACATTACTAACACGCCCCGCTTAAATATTGTTTAATAAAACGTCTCTGACTATATGCTCTCCTGACAATATGCCCAGACACACCTCATTTAAAAAGCACTATAATTTGTTCTTTTGAAAATATATTATTTTTGGCATAAAAATGAAATTCGCTGGTATAATTTCACTGAATAGCTAAACTACTTTGTGTCGTTCTTCCTGCTAGTGTAAAATAGGGCCTTGTGTGTCCAGAACTTTGTAGTCGGCAGAAGCTTCAGTGACATGATCATGGGATATCTGAAACTAATTTAAAATCAATTATAACTACATGCGAGCTGGCACTGAAAAATATAGAAACAGTCAAATCTTATAAAACGTATCTGAAGAAAATGTCAAGCGTGATCAATAAAATAACAATAAAACCCAGTGCAAGTAATCAATTGAAACCCTGTAAAAAATATTGAAACCCTGCAAAAATATTCAACATCTTTAAATAGCAGAGCAAAAACTCTATGACTGCCGCTACGAATCAGCCTTATTGGACAAATACTTCATAAAATAAAATAAAATAAAATATTAAATTACAATTATTTAATTTTTAAAAAATATATGTAAAATATGTGTATTATTATTTTATAAGTAAAGTCATGTGTTTACAAATGTATATCAACAACAACAACAGCAACAATTATAATAATAATAATAATAGAACTATTCAGACAAACTTGTTTACCTGTGCAGGAGGCATGATGTAATGTTCTATGTTGGTTCCAGACACAGTTTCAGGCTTCAGGCTGTCATCAGCAACTATGATCTTAATGTCTGGATAAAACTGACGGATGCTGTTGAGAAGGACCTTTAAATTGGTGTACCTGAGAAAAATCTTAGTGGTTATGGTCACCAATGAGTTAATATCTAAAGAGAAGAAGAAATAATCACAGTTTGTGGTTATTCAAGTTTTGTGTTTGTACTTGTTGACATTCTGGTTGCATTACAAAGCATTAGATTAACAATTTTAGCATAACAATATTTTTAATTAAATAGGTCTATACAAATGGCACCTTAATTTGCTTGTTGTACAATATACAGTGGTGCTTAAAAGTTTGTTAACCCTTTAGAATTTTTTATATTTCACCATAAATATGCCATGACCAATAATATCACCAGAGTTTTACTTGAGCCTTAAGTTAGTTTTCATGGGTTCCAGACTAGTACATGCCTTGCCTTTGGAGTTATCTTTTTTGTTTGTCAATCACTTCTAGGGTGGGCAATAGTGGTCTATAAAAGTCGTATTTGTACACTGCCTGACTGTGGATTGGTGGAGTCCATCCTCTTTAGAGGTGGTGTTATAACCTTTTCCAGCCTGGTGAGCATCAACAACTCTTTTTCTGATTTCCTCAGAATCTAGACCACTGCATATCCACAAAAATTATTTTTACACAGGGGATGCTGAAAAGGGTTTGCTGGGAGAGGTAATATTTTGTCCGTGTGGTGAGATTTGATTGAGATTTAATCATCCCTAAGCATTACTAAGTACCAACTGGGGGTGCTGCAGCAGCATCCAACAACATCCCAACTCCCCAAGGTTATGCCTGATTCTGATCCCACTGACTGACAATTTTGAAATTCATTTTAATTTAATTCTAATAAAAACCTCACTAATAACTGATAATTCACTAATAACTGATAATCCAGAAGTTCACGTACTTAAGAGTTTCACAGATATGTAACACTAGATCATTTTCCTAGAAAAATAAATTACAGTAATTTTGTCTCATTTGATTAACCAGGTTCTCTTTACCTACCTTTGAAGGGGACATATTATGTAAAACTCACTTAAAAAAAAAAACCACTTTATAATAGGCTATACAAAACATGTTCATGAAGTTCTTTGCACAAAATCACTCTCACATAAAGAGATATCACCAGCTTTATTACTGACAGTTTCAGTCCCTTTCAAAATGAGCTGTTTCAGGGCTCCGTACCTTTCATGCAAATAAGCTGTTGCTGGCCACGCCCCATACATCCCATGCCTACGAAACGAAACGAACAAGCTAGTTCATATTTAACTGGGATAGAAACACAAAAGTTGTAATTTGAAAGTACTTACATCTCCCTCATCTGCTGACTTGTCAGGGACAGTAGGTACAGATCCCCCACGACGCTGAAATTAGCTCCTTATTCACAGTTCCTTATTCGAATTTTTCGTTCCACCTTAAATACTTAATCGATTTTTGCTGGGACATGGCCATCGAAAATGAAATGGAGTCACGTGGTTCTTCGGTTTTCTTTCTCTGGGAGAAAGTGTAGGGATTCGTGCTGTTCTTTGCAGCCAACAACACAACATTTCATGAGTGACTTGCCTTTGCCTGTAGACATAGCGCTCGGCTTTTCCATGCTCGCAAAACTAGCAGACAAAATGGCGGATCTTCAACTAATCTAGTGGGTGGGGTCTCGACAGATGAGGGGTGGTTCTATGCAAATTGGCCCAGTGTAATACGTCACACTAGGTCCTCCGTCCAAACAGCTCATTTTGAAAGGGATTGAAACTGTCAAGAATGAAGCTGGTGAGATCTCTTTGTGTGAGAGTGATTTTGTGCAAAGAACTTCATGAACATGTTCTGTAAAGCCCATAGACCTATTATAACTAAAGTGAGTTTTACATAATATGTCTCCTTTAAGACTTCAAAAGAATCTCATGTTTATACTTATTTATCCATATTTTGAAGCACCACTGTATTGCACCTCTGGCTGTCGAGTGTTTATAGAAGGCTTATGTTAAATTAATGTTTAGTAAAATGTTTAGCATTTGTTGCTCATGAATAGAAATAAACTGATGAAGCATAAGGGTGAGATTATTGAAATCAAGTGTGTTAGTACACTAGATTATGTTTAGGTTCTACGCTTAAAGTCATTTCATTCCCTAATGTTGTTCCCATGATTCAACATTTGAGGTTTGTTTGTGTTCTCACCTTCTCCAGGGTCGTAGAGAACAGGCACTGAGGGTCTGCTGATTGTAATGGAGAATATTGCATTATAGTCCTCGAAAGAGAAGTAAACTGAGGAAAGAGATCACTAGTTAGTTTACAGATACAGAATTTAAGACTTACAAGTGGCGTAAATGAACACAAAAGTGTAAGTTAATACACATGTGCTCAGATGCAGGTGCATAAAATTATACATATGTCCATATTGCCCATGCTGAGAAACTTGCAGACAAAAACCACCGGTATACTTGTTGAATTACTGAGCAGGTTGGTAACACTATAAAATGTATTATAAAGTTTCCTTGTTAATAGGTGGGAACAAATGTTTAGTGCTGCACCTAGTTTCACACACCCTCATAGGCAGAATGCTTATCTGCATGACACTTTTATTTATTTGTAGTCTGTTTTATAGCTGCCTTCCCGAGTCATTTCTTTTTATGGGCGTCTCTACTGCAGAGATGGGAGTATCTGTCCATAGGACCACTATAAGCCCCACACTGCACAGAGCTGGGCCTCATGGAAGAGTGGCCAAGAAAATAAGGCAGACCATTTGAAATTTGCCAGAAGGTCTATTGGAGACTCCCCAAACATGTAGAAGAATGTGCCATGGTTAGATGAGACTAAAATAGAACTTTTTAGCCATCAAGGACAACACTATGTCTGGCACAAACCTAACACCTAACACTGAGAACCCCATCCCCACAGTGAAGCGTCGTAGGGGCAGCATCATGCGGTGGGGATGCTTTTCAATGACAGGGTCTGGGAAACTGGTCAGAACTGAAGGAAAGATGGGTGGCACAAGATATATAGAAATTCTTGGAGGTGGAGGTTCACCTTCCAGAAGGGCAACGACCCTAAACACACTGGTAAAGCAATACTCCAGTGGTTTAAAGAGAAACAGGTAAATGTCCTGGAATGGCCCAGTCAAAGTCCAGACCTCAATCCAATTGAGATTCTCTGGGATGATTTAAAGATTGCTGTACACAAGTGGCGTCCATCCAACTTGAAAGGAGCTGGAGCAGTTTTGCCATGAAGAACGGGCAAAAATACCAGTGTCTAGATGTGCCAAGCTTGTGGAGAAGTATGCTAAGATACTTGTTGCTGCAATCACTGCAAAAGGTGGCAGGGCGTGAATAGTTATGCACACTCAGGTTTTCTTTTTTTTTGGTCTTATTTCTTGTTTGTTTTACAAAAAAAAAAAATTAATATGCATCTGCAAAGTGTTCACTGTGTTGTGTAAATTAAAAGATACAAACCTCCCAAAATACCTTTTAAATTCCAGGTTGTAAGGGAATAAGATGTTAAATGTTATAAGAGAGAATGCGAAGGGGGGTGAATACTTTTGCAAGTCACTGTATGTTCCTGCTACGTGCAGGAGTGCAAGAAATGAGGTACCATATGACGCTTCATATGATAAGAGACTGTATTGTCTGCTGTTGTGTCACAAGTCAGACTCTTTACAACTTGACTGTTGTAAAACCACTGTGATTTCCTTTTGGCATGTTTCTGGTCATTTGCTACCCGGAGTTTGCAGCACACACATATAACTCTTACAAAACGAAGCCACCAGCCTCGCTGGCAAAGCCAATGTGTAAGCTTTTAGCATAACTGCACTAAATGAATTATTAGAAACCACTTTAATGGGGTGATAATAAGATAACAGCATAAGACATAGATTCCGCGCAATTTTACATTAACACACCCAATTTTACAGTGTGAACCAGAGCAAATGTCAATTGTCCTCAAAGAACAGGTGTCTTTTGGAAAGTGTTCATAATTTCAGTGTGTCATATGTTTGAACACTCATGATTAATCAATGTTTAAATTATTTTCTATGGGTAAACAAGTACATATCCTCCACACTTCTGCACATTTTAATGCCCAATTACTGTTTATTATGCAAAATTGCAAAAAATGTCATCTTTAAGAGTGTTCTCTGTAGGGGATGTGCACTTACACTAGGAAAAATGACATGCATTTTGACTTTTGCAATGTTTACATCCCACTGTGTACAATCCATTGTTACCACTGCATGTTTGCCAGCACAGACTAGTGTCACATGATATTAGAATGTGTCCTTGCTCGTGCAAATTCAGGTAACATGGAACTAGCTGGTTTAAACTGAACTACTAAATAAGTTTATCATATGTACTTGTGACCCAACTTGCTTGTTGTTAACTCTGTCTGAAGGCAGTTTACCCGACGTGTGAGTGTCTGTCTGGCTCGTGTTGAGCCCTACCCATGTCACTGGTCCTGACGTGGTAGACAGTGCTGGTGTACTCTACTCTGCTCAGCAGCTGGTTGAGGTGGTCCAGGCGGGCAGAGGAGATGGTAAGCGTGCTCTGGTCCTTCCCACCCACCTGCACTCCGGCCAGATCCTTGTTTACTGATAACACGCCTCTCTGCACACTCAGAGACACCTAGCAGCACAGAAGGCAAACACTGATGAAGACTAAAAAGTGGTGGTGTGAGCACAGGCTCAGATTTTCTTGTGAAATGTGGAAAGAAATACTATGTTTCTTTGTTTTTGCTTAATTAAGACCACCACCATGTTAAAGCAAAGGGTTGAAACAATCAGAGCAATGTGGAATGATGTGTTTTGCACAAAGGTGCAACTCTGTTAGAGGAAGGTAATGTGCATTAAGACCAGTAGAAAAAGAATGATGAGGGCTGAAAGAGGTCTGGGATGTACACTATCTATCCAAAATAATCATTGGTATCTTTGGTATTTATAGGGAGTTATTATTTAATAGGAGTGTGTTAATTGTGTTCAGCCACAAGAGCACTCGTGAATACGAATATTGAATGATTGGTTCTAAATCACAAGCACCACTCTAACGCTTCTTAAAAACACTGGCTGAAGATCCATCACCCCAGAAAATGTTCTTCCACTTCTTCACAGCTCACAAAAAGAGGCTTTGTATCCCGCAATGGGTATGGTCACATTTGGAACCCCGTGTCAGCAGTGGGTGCACTTTAAAGGAGCTGAATTAATTAGAATCAAATGAATTCTTTTGGACATGCATGTGTGTATTGTATTAGTGCAGCTTTTGAACTACCAGCCAGAAAAAAAGATTAAACCAGAGCTGTAGTCAAGAGCACCTGAGCTCAGGGCAGCATGACACAGACAAAATATTAGTATTATGAGTACACTGTTACACACTTCAATAGAAACGCCTTTCAATTTACTGCATTTAAAAAAAAGCTTTTACATTTATTTACAAATCATTTAATGTCACCAAATCACACAGTTGATATATGGAGCCTATGTGACAAAAGCTGCCTGTTTTTAAATTACAAATTGATGTCACAAATTCACAGCACAGTAATGTAGCCTGGACATACATGCTGAAGTTCTGAGGAGTATTTAATCCCCATGCTGACTTTCAAATGAGCTGCAATACAGGGCAGAGATCATTTACATATTTCAATCCTAAAGGCGCAGTAACAGAAATAGTCTTTAATTCCAAGCAATAAACAGAGGTTGGAAAATGGTAATGTAAGAATAAATTATGCTGAATTATGAATTACAATTATGAATTACAAAATGAAATATAAGGAAAACGTAGAATGTGGACAGTTTAAAATCACAGTGGCGAATCAGTGATAATAGTTAAAGATTGGATGAATTACATTCATCAGAAGATTCAATACCATTCACTTGGAGTAGTGATTGGTCAACTTGTCTAAAACTTTGATTGGCTAAGTGGAGCTTAATAATTCAGTAAGGGGCAGAGAGTTGAGGCCCCAGCCGTGGGCCCCTGCGACCGCGGGACGGGAGCCCCCGACGACCAGATGCAGCAATGTACCAGTCACCTTTCTGCAAAATGAGTATTGCAGAGACCAATATTGCAATAAGGATTAGCAGGCGACATGCCGGACCATACTAAAGCCCTAGATCAAACGAACCTAAGGGACGTGTTACTTCTGAACATTAAGGTTGTAAATGTCATTATATTTTCCGGCATCAATGGAATTGACAGACACAAAGTAACCAAATCTAAAGCAAGTATTTAAAATGAAATTCAGCCAGGGCTAGGGTTTTTTTGCAGTTAAGTATCAAGTAAAGCATTCAAACGAAATAAATAGATCAAAGAAAACAAAGGCAATTTCCAGCGACAGCCCTCTAGCTTCATTAAACAGCAAAAAGCTTCCCATAGCATCCCTGTACCAAAGTGTTTTGTATTTTCATACCTTATACTGCTCCCTCTTGTCTGCATGTAAAGCTAAACCTACAACAAAATACCACTCACCATGAACCATCACTTCATCACTTGAAGCCTTGCATCACAGAGATCGTTATTTACTTTAACATCAAAATGGAATAAAACACAGAACATAAAAGTAATGCCATACCTGGTATTATACTTTTCTTCCTGGGAATAACAGTGAAACCATAAATAGGGTATTGGAGAGGCGAGTTGGGACGAGCGAGGATAATCTTGTCCGTGTCTGTTCCCATCCTAATGAAAACATGTGATATAAAGAAATTAATCTTAAAGAACATCTAACTATATTCAAAGCAATAATTTTGGCACATTATATGAACTAAAACAGACTAATTTTTGTAATAGTAATGGTGTGTTTCATGTCACCTAGTTATAGGTGTGTTTCATGTCAATGGGTTTTCTGTTTGATTGTAAGTGGTAGAGATTGGAAATAATTCGGAGTATTCTGGAGACAATGCTGTTCCACTGTCAACCTAGCGATCTGCATTAACTGTGCCATTTGAGACTAGCAGTAATATGTACCTGAGGAAACATTAAGGTTTAACTCTTAAAACAAAAACAGAAAAACCTGGCCTGGTGTTTTCGGTACTCCTCAGACCGACGCTTTTGAACAGCCCTAAGACTTTCCTGTGGGATCTGACTGGTGAGATTATGTCCTTCACAGGTGCATGAAGAACGACTGACACTGATAAGAAGCCTCATGCTGACAACAGAAGGAAACAAACATCAACAGTGAAACATGATTAACAATCCAGACTAAGGAAACACGCCACAAGCAGGCCTTATAGGCGTTTATAACACTTTGAACTCATTTAACATGGAAGTACCAGCTTTAGGAAACTCCAGGTCACTTTTGTGTTCCATTTGTTGTACATTTATTATACATCATTTTTACCAAATTCTTTGAGCATAAATCAAATACCTTTGATTTGGGAAATGAAAATGTTGAGGAGAGCTTCTATTCCCATAGCTGTAAATGAAAAAAATCATGTAAATGTTTGTCACCAAACAAAAACAGGAAGTTGCACAAGCGCATAAAACCGAATCATTTTGAATGTCTTAATTAATCAGTTTTAATGATTTAACACTTCCATGCCATGAAAATATGGATTTATTATTTAGCTTTGTTGGAAAATTTGAACCATGCCAGTACCTTAAGAATGGTGTTGGTTTATTGTCAGTTGACCACATCATCATGATGACCACTATGAGCATGGTAATGGCAGTCATCAAGTAAAACACGAACCACTTTGGGAGCTGCATTATGACGGACAACATCCTGCAGTGTTCATATGATCGTCAACATTATTGAAGTGTGATGGATTCATTCTATTTAGGACGGTGCTATAAGGGTGAGTCTCCCATTTAAAATGCAGCTGAGTTGGGCTGTGTCATTGCAGCTAAATGTAACCAGTCAAACTTAAATGTTAGCTTTCGTTCATGCTAATCTTAATAAAAAGTAACCTGTTCTATCCTGACCTTTTAACGGACATAGAAATGAATAATACACTCTCACTGAGTGAGCTGGGTATGTATTTACAGAAAAGATTTGAGGGACTATCGAGTTATTGTGTTTATTAGCAACATTAGCATTTTGGTTTCACAAATCTTGACACCAAACATGTCTTGGCAGATTAAGTACAGCTAGAATTAGTGGAAAATTACGTGTATATATTTCTTGCAAAACCACTGCTTTAATAGTCACGGATGTAAATGAAATTTGATTTTAGGTTTGTAAAGATCTAAAAGAGATTGCTGTTTTAACTGAATGGCAAACTTTAAACAAAAAAACTCTAAAAACGTTTTTTTAAAAAACGTTTTGTCAGGGTGGTGTAATGGGTCTCATGACCATAGTAATTTATTTAAATGGATATGCACTGATGTCACATTCCCTCCGGAAACAGTAAAACCGGGATTCAAACAAATGATTATCTCCTTTAACTATAAGCAGTTGTACTTGAGGGTGACACATATTACTCAATAAAGAACATGCAGCCAGGAATCGGGTCTCCTGACGTTTATATGTACCTGTTTTTTGTGCTGAGAAAATCCACAAAGCAAAGCTTAAAGGCATACGGTAAGGTCAGGAAACCCAGTTCCTGGCCACATGGACCACTGGTTCCTTGGTAAGCTGTAAAGTGTACTAAAGGCAGTTTCAGTGAATCTATTTGTTTCTCTTTTCTTTAGCTTTCAGAAGTCTGTAAAAGTTAGCTCTGATTTCTTGTCAAATCTAGTTGTCAAATCTATTTGCACTGCCAAATACACAACAGCTCTTTCCCATTTTAGAATAGTATTTTGTGTGTGGTTTTGCAGTCAAGCATTTCGAAAACCTTTTTTGAGTTTGAATGAAGGTGTAAAATTGATGTATTCTTCTCATGGCTGGAGTAAACTGTATGTGATTAAATGAGATCATGCTTTCAGCTACGTTTGTTTACACATGCGAACCATGTGCAGCCACTTAACTAAATAAACAGTTTATTAAAAAGCTAATTATGTGGACTGAG
>JBBPCX010070847.1:0-10386 GCA_037974365.1 Hydrocynus forskahlii
ACCTTAGGTTTTCATGTGCTGCTATGTCAGAACATAAGATCAGCATATTTTAAACAGTTTCTTAAATTTGTAATCCTGCAATGGTTAATATTGATTTTAAGTCTGTCAGATCGCTTGTTTAATTGTGAATCAGCGAATGTTTGAAACTTTGCAATGTACTTGTGTAGTTTTTGTAGCCGCGCAGTCCAAACTCTTAAGGGATGTGTACGACACTGCAGACTGCATCGCAACGAACCTCATCCCGTTTTCAAATGTGTTGCAGCTGATTGCAACCAGACATTTTTTAAATATGAGTCATTAAAGTCACATATATATCGGCGACATAGCAGTAATTCGCCTTCTGTGGTTGCTCGGGAGTGTGTCGATACCACTTTGGCCTGCAATATTCCTCTATGTGACCGTAAATGCCAAGGTGTACCTGACCTTGTTGCTCACTTGAAGGAGCATATAAAGGAAGGTCGTGGTGTTGGCTGCCCGGTGAGAGGGTGCAATCTCACATCCCACATGTCCAGACAACACAGAAACCGCTCAGTTTATAGCATGAGTGATTCACAAAGGCATTTGACATCAAAGTTAACTTGTTCAGCAGCTGATCAGTGTCATGGTGACTCGAATGTAGGTGCAGGCATATTGGAGGAATTGTGAAACTGACTTGTATCTGAGAAATGTTTGCTTGTTTTATATTAAACTACAAGGGCATTTTCTTCTTCCAGCCAATTCGATACAGAGTATTGTAGAAGAGATACAAAATCGGACTGCGCAATTTGTCTTATGTATCTGTGAAAGAGACACAAATCTTTTAGGATTCAGATATTTGGCAGAATTGCATTCCAGTGTGTGAGAAAAACAGGCTTTCTAATGTACTCTGTGATTGCACTGATGGTAAAATATTTAAATCCACTGATTTTTTTCCATGAAAACCCAGAATTCCTCAAACTAGTGCTACATCAAGATGCCTTTGAGGTGGTTAATCCTTTAGGTTCTGCTAAAAAGAAACACAGCATTTTTGCAGTGTACTTCTCTCTTCTTCATTTACCAGCTCATCTAAGGTCAAATACAGAGCATATGCAGCTTGCTATGCTATGCAGAGAGAAGGACTTCAAAGGCTTTGGTCATGAAAAAGTGTTTTCACAGTTGGTGGCAGATTTGAAAGACCTAGAAGACAATGGAATTGCTTTGTCAGATCAGTCTGTAATTAAGGGCACTGTTTATTGCATTGCAGGAGATAATTTGGGTTCACTGAAAATTTCAGTCAGTCAAAGTATTTGTGTCGGTACTGTCTGATTACCAGAAATGAATTTCAGAGTGAGGAAGCAAATTCGTACTGCGTACTGTTGAGAGCTACTGTTGTGCTGTTGATCAGTTACAGGCCGAGGATACAACAGACGTTCAAAGTGTAAAGTTCTGTATTCAATTCATTGAAGTACTTCAATGTATGCCTGCCTGGTTTGCCCCCTTGTCTTGGCCACGATATTTTTGAAGGTGCGCCGTCTTATGATGTTGCACTTTACCTCAAATATTTTGTCAAGAAGAAGTGGTTCACTTACTCAAATCTTAACCGCCGAATTCGACAGTTCAAATATAGTGGCTCTGATGCACTGACAAAGCCTTGTGAGGTCAGTCCTAAAGGACTTAAACTTGCAGGTCAGGCCATTCAAAACTGGAATTTTTTAAGGCTGCTGCCTGTTATAATTGGAGACAGAGTTTGGCAATTAGTGCTACAGCTAAAAGATATTGTTGAAATAGTGTGTGCTCAGAAAATTTCTGTGTCACAGATTGCTTATCTGGATGTTCTTGTGCAAGAATATTTAGAGTCCAGGATAGCAGTCTTTCCAGAAAGCAACCTGAAACCAAAACATCATTACTTGCAACACTAATCAGGACTGATACTGAAATTTGGTCATCAGGTTGTGGACAATGAGGTTTGAAAGCAAACATTGTTACTTTAAGAGGTGTGCAAGGAATTTGAAAAACTTCAAGAACTTGTGTCATACCCTTTCTGAAAGACACCAAACGTATCAGTCCTATTTGTCAGCTTGGTCAGCACTTAAACATGCATATTCAAAACAGCTCTCCATTTTATTCAGACTTATACAGTGGATAGGATTCCTCCCACCAAGGAATCCTCGTTCTCACACACACAGGATAGGGTAGATAGAGTTGGAGGGGGAGATGAAAGTACTCACGGTACCACGAGAGGGTTTTGAGTTTGGCTCTGACATGAGAGGAAACCCTAATGTCTGGGTGTCGGATATCACCTGATTTCCCGTTTATATACCCTGCGCGTGCGTTACTTCTGATGACCTGTGACGTCACGCGTCCTGGTGTGTGTCACATGTACTCACTGAAAAATTTGAGTGAAAGGATGCAGTGCCTGAACATTGAAGACTTGATTGACTTTTATCCATTGTCAGGTTACATGATGCAGGGACTCAAGGTAGTTCCAATAAAACACAGTGTATTGTCACATTAGAGGTTCTGTTTCCCATGGATTATAGGGGTGTAATGGCTAAAAGAAATGATTAAATGTTTTTTGTTTTTTTTTTCAGAGAATTGGCATAAAATTTTACTTGTTTGTAATGTGACATTGTTAAAAATTCCAGTTTCTGTATAGGTTTTAAGATAAGCATAAATTTATTTTTGTCTTTAGGACGGATGAATTAACCCAAAAGAGTTGGGTGCTATTGCTGATGTGCTCCCAGACATTTCAGTATGTACATCACATCTCATGATTTCGTAATATGTTCATATAAAATACTTTATGAAATGCACCTAGATATTTATTCAGAATGATATTCTTTTTTTTCCCTCATAGATGAAAATACAGTTCCATTCTCAAGCCCCACAGTCAATAGTCAACATCATGTTCTTCAGCCTCTAATTTCTCCAGACTTGGCAGAAAGTTTTGAGGTTCCTTGGCACAAACTTCTTGAAGAAATGATGCAGTGACCATGGACTTGGTCTTTTCTTCCTCTCCATACACTGCATCATTTCTTCAGGAACTTGCTGGCATGAAATGGTCAGAATTGTTGTTTCTGAAATGACAAAGGTCTGAAATACTCCTAGTAAACAAAGTGTCGTAGCCGTTTCCAAAAAGATGGTGGCCAAGTGCCCAGCATCCTTGCAGGATGTCATTGAAGGAGACGTGGATTGGATATCTGGATATCATTCACTGGTCAGAATCGTGTTGAAAATGTGAGAAGATCTGACATAATAAAACTAATAAAAAAACGCAAGCAGATATCAGATAACTCGGACACAGAAGAGATCCCTGGTGAGCAAAAGGCAGCAGTTCTGTGTAAATTGGAAATTAAAGTTTATGCCCCTCAGTGAGACAGCTGACAGCCAGAGGAACAAACAGGAGAAACTAAAGCTGCTTTCTAAAGAGACAAATGTAAACACAGAAGAAGTTGGAACACTTGTGAAATTAACATACTACTCCCAACGTAAAGACATAAACAAGGGAGCAAGCATACAACAGCTTTGTGAGAACTGGGCTTTTTTTATTCCAAGAGATTGGCATGCAGGAACACTTCAAAGAGTTGACCGGAATTGATCTGAAAGAGATGCTCCTAACAAGGCTGGACAAAACAGGAAGGAGGCTCCTGAACTTTCTGAAGACAATTGATGCAGATAGGAGTAAGCAAGCGGCTGCGAAACTAGAAGTCATCAGAGGTCAGTTGGAGGGTTGTTCAGAAGACATAAAAGACATGCTGATTCTTCTACATGCCTACTTCGATGAAAAGGAAATGGTGATGTTTCATTATGTGGAAGAGACCTCCCTTGCTGAAGATGTTGAGGTTGATAAATTACCATTAACTCCATGCATTATTGTTTGTGGTAAGCCAAATTAAGTAATACTTTATAACATATATATAATTTATTTTAAAAAAGATTACCCAACAGTGCATTAATACATTTACAGTAAGGGATGCTTATGATTTTGTATGTATTAGTCTAATATTTTGTCTTCCATAGGCTCTTCCTGCTACACTTCAAAAATGTTCATGCTGAGCATTGACCGCAACATTACAACTGACCACGTTCCTCCGCACTGTGTATGGGTTTCGGCAGTTATTATTGTTTCAACATTCACTATCCAGTGGATCTGGGATCCACTCTTGAGGAAAGAACATTCTTAAAGGGCCTTACTTTGTTGCACTGTACTACAGATTTACTGTAAAGGTTTTGCTATTTGTTGAAGGAATTTTCTGTTTTAGCACTGATATAATTCTTGTTTTGGAATTAGTTGTCAGGCTAATTTTTGTAAAAGCCAAGTTCTAAGCTAAAGAAAGTTTGGCATACATTGAGGGGTCAAACTAATGTTTTCTTTGAACCTGTAATAAATTCTTCATTTCAGCGAAATTTACATGCCTACACTGGCTTCCTCTTGAAACGTCAGTGATAATTGTGAAAGCTTTCATTTATATGCATATTCAGCATAATTTAATACAAACAAGCAGTCACTTGACCTGTATTTATTTTTGCTTTTAGCAGAAAACGAACTGTTTGTGCTATTTGATGTTACAACACTTCTGTGCTGGGTTACAACTTTTGGAAAAGTAAGTGTACTATTGCAATGCTTGTTTATACTGAGTTTATTTAAACAGCTTAATGTTTTTTAGATGCAGCATAATTAATACAGTGTTCCTGTTGCTTAGATTGATTACTATTACTATAACTATTTTGGCAAAGATAACATAATTAATAGTGGTTTTTGTGTTTTATTTGTGCCAGTGTTCTACATTGTTACTGAAGACAGACTACATGATACAAGCTGTACAGATCTGATGTCCTGCTACTTTCAGATGATTTCCCCTATTGTCAGCAACTGTCTTTAAATGACTTCTAACGTTCACAACTCCAAATCTGTTGTGCCTTAGGTGTCATAATTGTGAGCATTGCTTGTAACTACGCACATGCGCACTATGAGGGTAAAGGAGAAAGGACACAAAAAGGACGGGAAGGTTAGAAACACAAACAATAAGAGACAGAGTTCTAAGGGGCACAGAGATTAAATAGCTTCAGTTGAGAGTGGCAACAAGGTGGATTGATGTTTATTGTAGCAGTCCTTGGTGTTCAAAAGAATCACAGTGGAGAGTTTCTGACGGGTGCCCGTGTTTTATTCCACTGGAATGTCTTTAAGCACAGTGAAAACTGAAGAAAGACAAACAAATATTCACTGCTCATGTAAACAATACACAAGACCACAGAGAAACGTTTCACACACGTTCAAATTCAACTGTTTGGCAATTTAACTTCAGAATGAATATAATAAAATATCACACATACATCATATTCACATGGCTTCGTAGTGCAAATACATATAACATCTAATACCTTGCTCCGCTTATCCAAGGGATGCAAAACTCCCGCGACCGCTAGCAAACATGTAGTTAGCATCAAAATGCTTCTCACAGCAATTACTCGCACGAGCTAAACACAAATAAAATAAACACATTCAACAACCATGTGCACAATTTCACATTCAATGTATTATAATGCATAACTGACAATCAGTTCCTGTACATACCCTGTTAATTTCCACAGAGGTACATAAACCGAGGGTGAGCTCCTTTCAGTGTCCACTGCGTTGCTACCCATTCCTGCCTATTCTCCCGCTCTGTGTCACCGCAACTTATGACCGCCCCGGAACATGAACCACAAACTATAGTTCCAACCACGTAACATGAATGAGCCCTTAATGGCTTCACTAGCAGACACTTACATTCCCGCCAAATCATATTATTATGAATGAACTCAACCAGGTGAATAAAGAATGAAACATATGAGTTCTTGACTATGACATAACACACATGAACGTACTGGTAAATCACATACAGTCAAACTTTGAATGGGTGTAGTAAACAAATCAGCACATCATATCAAAGTGTGTTTTTAAGTGACAGTTAATTATTCACTTTCAATGAGGAGAGCTAGTTTTTGAATTGGTCTCACTATAATTGAGGGTTTAGAACGACAGTCCCTTTTCTTTGTCCATCTCCGATCCCCTACTTGCACCTTGACTTACTACACTAAACCATCAGTCCCTTCTAGGGTTTCAACCACTTTTCCCAGGTGCCATTCGTTCCTTGGGAGTAGGTCTTCCTTAATGATGACTATATCGTTCACCTTCAGGTTGCGCCTTAAAGATGCATTTGTGACCTTAAGCACGTTGCGGATGGCACGAATATGCTGCTCCCAGACTCCTCCTGCATGGCTTGCTGAGGGAGCGTTGAAAATGAACTCACACTGTCTATGTATCAGGAAAGCTTCCAGTACCTTGGTGTTGCACTGTTTGAGGGCTTCCTTGAGCTCGTTCTTAGCCCCCACAAAGTTTGTGCCCTGATCGCAATCGAGCTGGGAAACCGTTCCTCTAAGGCTGATAAAGCACCTTATAGCGTTGATAAAGGCATCTGTGGACAAGTCTTCTAGCCTCTCAATGTGGACTGCTCGAGATGACAAACATGTGAGGATAAGTCCGTATCTTTTGTACTCTTTGTTGCCCTTTTTTTTTTAATCACAAATGGGCTGAAACTTCACACCTTTCCTTGGGAAGTTCTGATATTCTCTGCTCTTCAACTGGCCGTCTGAGCCTTCGGCACTGCACACATTCTCGTATCATTTTGGCCACCATCTTGCTCCCACCAAAATCCATTAGCTCGGAGCTCTGTTAATGTTTGGCTTCTGCCTTGATGGCAGATTTGGGCATGATAGTGAGCTAGGATCAACCTTGTGATGTGGCAGTCTTTTGGGAGAATGATAGGATGCTTTAGTTCTTGACCCAGGGTTGAGTTTTATAGTCTCCCACCGACACAAATGAGTCCTGCTACAATGATGGGATCAAGGCAGCGCAGAGGGTTTGAGCCTGGAAGACAGTCTTTATGTGGGTTCTGCAATACCTTTAATTCTTGAGCAAATGCTTGCTGCTGGACAAGCTTAATGACTGTTTCGATGGCTCTCCTACATTCTTCAACAGTCACCAGATCACCATGAACTTTCGCCCTGGACCCAAGTCTCTTAATTCTTGAGACTACTTTAACAAGTGTTGTCCAGGTGGAAAACCGGTTGAGGCAATTTAAAACATCCTTTGACACTCTGACCTGTGTTGCAAACGCATGGACCGACTTAACTTCTGGGTCACCAACAAGAAGACACATCGAGGGATTAGGTGATGGACACACCTCTTGTTCCCATAAGAACTTGGGTTCTGAAAAGTGGGTTCTGTTAGTTAAGGAGATGTCTGCAGCATCAAGACCTCTGGAGGCGTCGTCAGGAGGGTTCTGCGCAGTATCGACATAGTGCCATTGATTTAAACTGATTATTTCTCTGATCAGCTGAACTCGGTTTGCGATGAGCACATGAAACCTCCTTGCCTCATTGTTAATGTAGGCCAGCACCACCTGAGAGTCAGTCCAGAAGAACTCTTGGTCAATTGAAATCTCAAGCTCTGATTTCAGTATAACACTCATCTTGGATGAAGTAACCGCAGCCGTGAGCTCCAATCTTGGGATGCTGGTGATTTTTGTGGGTGCAACTCTTGCCTTTGTCATTACCAGACTGCAGTGGCTAGAGGGGGCAACACAGGAGAGGGCCTCCAGTTGGTTTGAGGTGAACATATGCAGGTGTAAACCTGCACCTTTGCACAGTTCTTAAGTGTTAACGATCAGTTCTTTAGCCTCCTCAACTGTTGCGACACTGATTAATCCATCGTCCACGTAGAAATTCTTCTCAATGAACGCTGATGCAGTTGATCCACCTTGTGTTGTTGGGCTAGATACTTCAGGCTACAGTTGGTGCATCCTGGGGAGGAAGAAGCACCGAATAGATAACCGTCATCCTATATTTATTCGGCTCAGCTTCCAAATCTCCACCATCCCACCAAAAGAATCTTAAGTAGTTGCGAACTTCTGGTGAAACAAAACTGGTGAAACATTCTTTCAGTGTCACAGGTCACAGCAACTGCTTCTTTTCTAAATCGACAAAGAACTCCCACTAGAGGATTGATGAGGTCAGGGCCTGTTAGCAGAGTATCGTTGAGAGAGACTGCATGGAATTTTGCAGAGCAATCAAAAACAACTCTCAATTTGTCTGGCTTCCTGGGGTGGTACACCCCATGATGTGGGATGTACCACACAGGCTCTCCCTCAGAGGCCTTAGGGGCTGGCTCTGCATCATCTTTGCAGATAATATCCTCCATGAAGGATATGTAATGGTTGCGGTACTGTTCATTGGCTTTTAACTTTCTCTTAAGGTGATGGTGGGTTGCTGCTCTTGAAGGGAAGGGGCATCATGTAATGTCCATCTTCCTTGTGCGTACTGTTATCACTAAGAAACTGCAAGAAGTGAATATCTTCTTGAGAAACATATTTGTCTTCATAGCTTCTCTCATTAAAATCTGATTCCAGGACCCTCAGTACATCTGTGGTGGATGGTACTGGTATTTCTTTCACTGCGACTCTATGCTCAAAACTCTGGTTTCCTTGCCTGTCTAAGTGGGGATTGGCAGACCCTATAATGCTCCATCCAAGCACAGTTCTTTGTGCAAAAGGTTCATTTTCATCACCCATAATGACCTCTAAAGGAGCCAGCGCTGAGGGGCAATCATAGCCAATTAGCAACCCCACCTCACAGTCTTGGAGTGGTAGTATCTTGGTGGTTAAGTGTTGCAGATGCAACCACTGGAGTGCTGTAGCTTTGGTAGGGATATGGGACTTATCGATCGGGATAAAGTCTCGTGTGTAAGCTTGTTGCAGCTGGACACTGAATTCAGAGCTGAGACCATGAACCTGAAGCCCCTTGACAGTTTCACTTGCTATAACTGTGTCAACAGCTGTCATTGTGCTGAGTTTAAGCTGCATTAATTGAGTGTTCACATTTAGCTCAGTGACTATGTCCTCTAAGATAAAAGTTGAGTCGCTCTGTGTGTCGAGTAGAGCGTAGGTAAGAACTTCCCTTTGGGGCTCTGACTTTGATGACACAAGCACTGGTACAATGCTGGAGGTTGCAGAAGTGTGTTGCGTCAGTGTATGAGTTGTGACCTTGCTGATTTCTCTTTCTTTGCTTCGATTGTTTTCTGTTACAACAGAATTCTCACTCACTCTTTCAGCAGGTCTCTCAATGTGTAAGCAAGTCGGATGACGTTTACCATTAGTGCTGCAAATGTGTCTCCTCTTACAGCCCTTGGTGATATGACCCGTTCTTAAACATCCAAAGCAAAGATGATTTTCATGAATGAATGCTTTCTTCTCATCTGCGGTCTTTTTTGCAAAGGTGGAACACTTAGCAACACCATGAGTTTCATCTTTGCAAACTAAGCAAGGTGGCTTAGACTTTGAGCTTTCTAATGACCATGAAGATGATTTTTTGCTTTGAATGCTTGTGTTAAGCACTTTCACTCTTTTTGGGAGCCTCTCTTCTGTTGCTTTAACGTTCATCAAAAGGGGGGAGGCAATGGGGTTGCATGCTATACGTGCTTCTCTTTGCACGAACTCTGTGAAGCAAGCGAAACTGGGATAGTCTCCCGATTCATCCAACTCCCCTACACCTGCGCACTATCCAGTCAGGCAGTTTTTAAAGAGCTTATGATTTTCCTCACAATCATTCAGGATGGCCAGACCTTTGACGTGAGGAATAGCCTCAACACAACCTTGAAGCAAATCAGCAAATTCTCTTAGTGCCAGAGGATCGTTTGCAGCTATCTTGGGCCACTTTGCTAGTCTTTCTCTAAAGGCTCGTTGGACTATGAATGGGCTTCCGTACCTGTCTTGTAGGAGGGCCCAGGCTCCTTGATAGGCGTCTTCTGAGTTTCGAAAGAAGAATCCTTCTATGGCCTGTAGTTCTTCCATGACTTTAGCCCATTCTAAGTTAGCAGCCAATTCTGCTTCTGCGTTTGCACGTTTACTGGAGGCTCTGGAGGGGGTGCTTGAGTTGGTGTCTGATCCTTGTAAAGACTCTGAGGCCACAGTTTCTGTTATTGTGTTCCCAAAGATGGACTCAAACTCATTCTTGTTTAGCACCATCCTTGCTCTCTCTTTCTCAAGATGGTCCTTGAACGTCTCGGTTACACACTCTAAACGTCTGCTGACAAGTTCGCAAATATCAGTTGTCAGAGTTGCACACACATCCATCTTCTTAACAATATCAGGAGTGGTAGTATGGTTGCGTCGAATGGGTCCGTAGTGTTGAAGTACAACAGTGTGTTTGGATTTTATGTTGCCTTGGATTACATCAAGGTCTTCAGGTGAGCAAAAGTTCTTTAGTCTCACTCTACACCCTGTTCCAAATTATTATGCAAATGATATTTTTATCATTTATCTAAATAATTGATGTAAACAACAGTCAGAATAATTCTCATGTTATCAACTATTAAGAGTGCAATTCAAA
>JBBPCX010070848.1:2500-10386 GCA_037974365.1 Hydrocynus forskahlii
AAACCAAACGCCTTAATTTTACCCCTTAAAATGACCTTAATTTTGACCTTAATGTCCCATACACGAAAATGAAGGAAAATTAAGGGGGAAAGTGCACAGATTAAAATGATTAAGGGGTAAAACTACTGAATTTTCCTCTTACTTTTTCAAATTTGCCCTTTAAATAATAGAACCTCCTCAATTAACGCTTTAAATTTCAGATGAAGGGGTTGCACACTCATGCCTTAAATCTAATTTTAAGGTCAAATTAAGGGGTCGGTTTCACCAATTAACAGCCACTTAATTCAAATGAAGGTGTTTGGTGTGTTTTCAGGGTAAATTAAGCACATTTTAAGTACATCATGTTTCGTGATGAAAGCTTGACACACAACGAAATAAAAGGCTGTTTTTTGGTGTGTGCAAAAATATTTTCCCTTGTTCCCCCCATCAAGTGTCGAGTGTTTCTGTGAGCAGTGAGAGGAGTGAGAAGTTGAAGGTTGGATGGCGTTCTCTGTATAATCAGCAGTTCCACAGAAACCTACTTATAATGAACGATATCACTATAGCCAGGGATGACACAAGTTTTTTGTTCTAGTGCTTGAATGAGTACCTACATGAATGAATTAGTACTCACCAAAAACCTCACCATGGGTGCCGGAACCATTATAGCACTTTTATTTTATTTTATATACCATTATAGCAGTTTTCAAATTCATTTGTTATCCCCCGTATACTGCACACTTTTTTATTATTTTCAAACACACAAATGAACAACATATAAAATCCAACATAATCCATCTCGCTACATGGCTGAAGTACTTTTCACATAGAGGAAGCAAAGAAAAAAATAAATAATAGTGAAAAAATATATATAATTAAAAAAAAATATATATGAATAAATAAAAAAGGGGGGGGGACGCAAAAATAGCTTGTGGATAAACTCCAATTTAGAAATACAATTAGTACTTTAATTCAAATCCAATTGTATGGCCATCCTGAATGTATGCATTTTATCAGTTTTTCCCATTTTTCCTCAAATATTGGCCCTTTTAATCTGAATATATTATGTTAATTTTTCCAGTACACACTTTTAATAGTTTGAAAACATAATAATTATTTTTCTTTTTAATGTTTTTCTTACCCGAGTCGTGGTAATTAGAGACCCGGTGTGAAGCACACTGCTGCTGTCGTGTGTTCATCTATGACAGAATGGTCACTTTCACTTCAGGTAGTTCAAGTCTGGCACGCTTTTTGGCACTGAAAACTGCCGCACAGTTTACTGTTTATTCCGTGCACGCGTACTTGCGTACCACTTATGTCAACCCCTGATTAAAGCTAACCCTTTATTAGCTGCAGGGACCCACTAAATACCTGTCAGGTTGCACACAGCCTCAAAACAACTCGAAACTGTTTGTAATCTGTATAGCATGTATTCTAGTTACATTAAGCTGAGTTCCTTCTAAAAAGTCTTATTTAAAGCCATACTGAGCACCCGTCTTTAGCTATAAGCTTCCATTTGCTACACTCGTAGCTCCAGTGCTAAAAGTAAAGAAGCAGCTCCAGGCAGGTCTTTGTTAATTGATTGCATTTAAGGTTGAGGCACAAATTCTGCAAATGGAGATTTTCACCTGTAGTCCCCACACCTCACTGTGCACCGGGCTGAAGGATCGCTGGGTTTTTGAAAGGCCGGTTTGTGTGAGACTGTGCTTCAGTGTCCCTTTATAGCCCACATTACTGTCCTTTACTGTCCTCCTTGGCCCAACTAGGTCATCCTTTCTCAAATAAGTCACACTTCTGGTACACACTTCATCTACACATCCACATCTTTTACCTCTCTCTCTCTCTCTCTCCCTCTCGCTTCCTGATTTACGCATTCACGCATCTGTGTACGCGCTCGCCCTCGCAGTCACGCAGTGTGAGCCTGAAATATTTAGCTTCTTTCTCCTTAAAGATTCAAATTTAGTAATTTATGAACTTTGTGCGGCTGCAGGAACGATCCGCATCTTTATTTAAAGCACCGGAAAACCAAATTCCCACAGTTTCCCCCCTTTTACGTCAAGTCAGTCAAACATTGTCTGAAGTTTGATGCTTTAGTTTTAGCAATAGATCTATGAGCCGATTGCAGCTAACCAGTGATGAAGCTTAGGACCAATTAGCATGATGCTAACTGCATCCCTAAATCACATGCTCTCCTCAAACCCTGTAAAGATGTTCAGTTGTTTGTAATTGACTCGCTTATGTGGTTTCTGACAGAATATCCTACAGTGTTATCAATAAAAAATGGGCTAGCATAGCTAGAAAGCATTCGCAGAAGTCATCCCGAATGTAGCCTCATAGCTCCAGTTCAGGTCCTGGCTGATCGACTGTATTTGGGAGTAAAACTGTGTAAATGTAATTTTTATTATTCTATTTCATCCGGGAATATCGACTCAATAAACAGGAACTAATGTGCTGGCTAGCACTTAGCACTGGCATCAGTGTTTCATTATGAACGTCACAATTAAATATCCAGAATCCGATTACCAGTTTCTAGTAGCAAAAATGACACTTTCACAATTGAAACCGTCTTGCTACCTTAATTCATTTGTCTGGTTTCAAGAAATAATTTCAAAGTTAAATGATCTGCCAGTGCAATACTGTGCAATGTTCTTACCGGGTGCTAAAACATTATTATGTGCAATTTCATCTGGTATTCTCTAAATGGTGCTAAATCACTTAATTCCTTGCAGTATCTTATTTGCAATATTACTACTTGGTCAATACTTCCATTACTTAGTATTACTTAATAGTACTTAATTACTACTGATTTTCTAAAAGTGCATTAACTTATTCCAAACTACCATTTGTGTCAATAGTTTTTCACTCAGCTGCGTTACTTATAGATATTATACCAAGCATTTCTGTGTGTAGCATAGTCTATTCATATTGCGGTTGTTTTTCTTTTAATTTTATATTGTGCTTGTCTCTCTGTGTCTTTGTGTGTTGTGGCAGTCATCACATAGGCAATTTCCTCCGGGATCAATAAAGTTTCCTGATTCTGATTCAGTAGAGAAAGATAACCTCAGTGAGTCTCATCAGAAATATTATCTATGTCTCCTGCCTGTAAGATGCAGGGTGTATTTTTTTTGCACTCCTGCATGAGGGCCTGGGAGTAAAACACTGCTTTCCATACGAAGGAAGAGACATTTGTTTGGCAAATGCAGTGCAGGGAAACGCAAACGCTGGAACAACGCAGGGCTTCCAATAAGTGGAGTGACGTCGTCTCTGTTTACTGTGTGCAGTGAGTTAAACTGCAGATACCCTCGGGGTCACACTGCAGTCTGACCTTTAGGCTCAAATAGACTGCACTCTGAAAACACCGCGCCCTGATTTGGCTCATTTCAACTGTTGATACCACATTCACATGAACAAAAAATACTGCATTCGCAGAATTATTACCAAACATAAGTGAAAGATGAAATTGTGTTGGTATTAAATATTTAATTCATGTAGATCTGATCATACACATTAATGAATTTCAGTAGTAATTGCCCATATCTTACAATTTTCCTCACTTTTAATCTTTGTGTAATGTCATGTATCTAAACCAGTCGTTTTACATATATATATATATATATATGTGTGTGTGTGTGTGTGTGTGTGTGTGTGAGTGTATATAGATAGATAAAAGAAAAAATATATATTTTTCCCTTTGTATCAGCTTTTAGAAGTCTTTGACCCTAAAGACACTTAGTTTCATTAATTTTGCAACAAAAATTAACATGCAACATCTGAACTAGAACTATTTAGTAAAATGTAAAATGTCGAACATTGCTGCTACTGCTGCGCTACTGTGTACATATTTGTGTGTTCAGTGTGTGGATTTGCTGATTTTGGATTGTACCTGAATAATTGAGAGAAGAGATGCTCCTAATTGTTTCCTAAAGAATGTTTATTGTAAAGAATGTTTATCGTAATATACTCCGTCTGGTTAAAGATGTTTAATATTATAATCCAAAAGTTGTCAAAAAGCGGTATTATTCAAATTGATTGACATTCCAGAACTGATGCTGTCAGATCAGCACCTTCAGATCAGTGCACTCCCTCCATTTTACACTGTTTCCCAGCACCACTCAGTAATAATACACAGCCTGTAACAGGATTACACTAGAACTTCATCCAGTCTCGGCGCTGGACAGAGGCTCAAATCGCTTTCATTTAGATGGTGGATCTTCATTCTGACACAATCAGCCTCGGCGCAATTTCATTTCTGACACAGCGCTGTGTTCCCGTCTGAGACGGACAAAGATCCGAATTTAATCGTCCTCACAAATCCAGCACACATTGCTGTCCTCACACACTCCCTCTAACCCGGGCCCCTCTCTCTCTGTCTCTCTCTCTCTCTCATCTCTCTCTCAACCCCCCTCTCTCTATTTCTCTCTGTCTCTGTCTGTCTCTCTCTGTCTCTCTCTTCTCCCTCTCTCTCTGTCTCTCTTTCTCATCTCTCTCTCTCTGTCTTTGTCTTTCTCTCTCTCTCTGTCTCTCTCTCTCTCTGATGTAATCGTAATCTCTCTCTTCCGCTTCCCTTTCCAATCCACTGTACAACCGATGTCCACTTTATCTTTAAAATGCTCCATAAAGCTCATATGATCCACAGAGTCACTCTGACAGACTGTAATACATTATTGGAAATATAGGGGTGATGTGTCTGCTGTGTTCTGCACCATAAAAAAGAAATTTCATGTTGTATACAGAGCCGGAGAAGGTTGAATAGTTAGATTAGGGAATTAATCAAAAGTATTCAACGGATTAATCAGCTAAAGGTGTGTGTGTGGGGGGGTGGATGGAGTCTCAGTGGGCACCAGGCCAGCAGTGTGCTGTAGGATGGCATGCCAAAGAGGGCACAGGCCCAGATGGAGGCAGAGAATAGCAGGCCTGGCTCTGTCTGTCCAGACTGAGGACTAATGGACTATTGGACTAATGGACTAATGGACGGGATTCCAGATCCCCAGTTAGCTCAGAGGGAGAGAGAGAGACAGACAGAGAGACAGAGACAGAGATAACTGCCCAGAGAAGGAAGGTTATGAAGATGCACCTTTCTGCCAAATATGCTAACCTATCTGACACAAAATACTTGATGAATTTCAGAGAAGTCGTCCCATTTATCTGGATATCTGACCCTCAAATGAGCTTGTTTTGGATAGCTCACTTCAAAAACAGGGCTGTTAATATGGAGTTGCCCCCTCTTTGTGGCTAAAAATGCCTCCACTCTTCTGGAAAGGCTTGTGTGTCTGTGTTGCCACAAAGTTGGAAGCATACAATCGTCTACAATGATTTTGTTTTGCTGTAGCATTAATATTACAGTCATTAGTTACAGAGACAGTCCCCCTGGAGACACTGAGGGTTAAGTGTCTTGCTCAAGGACACAATGGTAGAAAGTGGGGAGGGTTTGAACCTGCGACTTTGTGGTCACTGGGTTCACAGACAAGTGTTTTACCCACCAGGCTTCTACTTATAATGCTCTGCAATGCTCATATGATTCACACAGTCATTCTGACATACTGTAATACACTACAGGAACTGTAGGGGGTGATATGGTCTATTTTTTATATAGATGACACTTTGTTGGTTCCTCTTTTTATCCCACTAGGCTCCTACCACTAGGCTCACAGTTGTCCACGGCACGGTTTTCAAAGTCACTGCACCGACACATCATTTATTTTTGTATTTATGATCAGCAGTTGAAGGATTAATTAATTATGCTGTTCCCTCAGTTTTCTGCAGAAAAAATTGATGAACGACTCGTTCGTCGTTGAGTGTCGCAAACGTAAATTAGGCCCTTCATTACCAAACACCAATTCACTAAATTATGGTACAATTGTGAGTCATTAACAAACTGTTGGTTAAACACTTAAGAGATGGTTACTTTGGAGCCTCCATTGGGGTGATCACAGGGGTGTGTGGGGGTCTGGGATGTGACAGGAGGTCAGAATATTCGCTCTGTCGACGCGTCGGATTCATGCCTCGCCTCATCAGGCAGAGGGAAGCTGCTCTCTAACACCATCCACCGTGAAGAGATGGACAGAAGCTGTGTGAAGTGGTTTCATTCTCCCCTTGGAAAAGTAGTTTTTGTTTTTTTTAGAATATATGTACAGTTTGGGTATTTGGTTTCTAATGCGTTTTCAGATTCAGAAACAGAAAACTTCATTGATCTTGGAGGAAACTGCTTATGCTACGACTGCGCAGACACAGAGACACAGAGACCAGAACAGTATAAAATACAGAATTGATGGATATAGTTCGTCCATCCCTTATTTTTTCATTGATGTGCAGTATATGTTTGTCCATCCCTTCCTGGAGACATTTCGTTTGGGAGTATTTTAACTGAGTGACCCTGACCTCCATGATAACCTTCTCATTTAAAAGATCTCAGTGTCAGAGGTGTGGAGAGGTTCTCTCTTTCTCTCTCTTTCTCCTGCTCTCTCTCTCTTTCATACACACATACGCACACACTTTCTTACTCCTGTTTTTGTCCTTTCTTCTCTCCATCTCTGTCGTCAGTTGAAGGTATGCAAAGCTTTTTAAGCCTGTGTGACGTCAGCAGAGCGGAGCCACGACACTGAAAAGGTTCACAAGAAGCGTGGGAGTGATGACGATCTTTCTCTCTCTCTCTCTCCCTCTCTCCTTCTCTCTCTCTTTCCCTCTCTTTCTCTCTCCCGCTCTCTCTCTCCTCCCTCTCTCTCTCTCTCTCCCCCTCTCTTCCTCTCTCTCTCTCTCTCTTTCTCCCTCTCCCGCTCTCTCTCTCTCCTCTCTCTCTCTCAGTGTCTAGTAGGATTATATTGAGAAGGAGATGGGGTTTATATTAAAGTGGGGATAGGCACATTGTGAGTGTGTGTGAGTGTGGGCTTTGTGCACCCCATTTACATCATCATGATACAAATACACAACCAGCTCCCTGTCGATTGTCTGAGATACCTTAACATCCACCTGTCAGTCAAATGGGATAATAACCTTTCAACCCAAGGGTCACCGGAGTGTCGGGGAAATTGTTTTTGTGCGATCAGTCTGGCTTTTCTTTCTTTCCTTACATCTTTATGTCTCACTAGTTAAGCGGCCCTCCATTTTCAGGACAGAACCTGTCAGCTTTTATCTTTACAATAGTGGCGCCTTTTAAAACGTCTTGAACCAGACTGGCCGACAACAGTCTCTGTCTCTCTGTCTCTCTCTCTCACACACACACACACAAATACACACACACCCCAACATAGCCGGACGCTCACATACACGAGGCATGTGATGCAGTGTTGTGTAATATAATGGATCAGTGTGCAGAGGTGCAGCTGCTCTTAACTGGAGCATGAAGCATCTCGCGGGGAGCTATATGTGCAGAGGACAAACACACACACACACACACACACACATGTTCTCACAGTGCTGAGTGTTGCAGAGTTCTTATACAGTCAAGGGCAGTTGAAAGTTAATGTAGAGGCTCTCAAGAACTGTTTCTGTGTCTCCTTCACACTCACGCACACACACACACTCACACACACACAGTAAGTTACATCTGGCCCAAATGCAGCACATTATTGACCTCATTTTAATATGTTCCTGTGTATCTTGCTGTGGAGCTGTTTTGGGGGTCTCTGTGTGAGTGAGAGTGAGTGTGTGAGAGAGTGAGTGTGTGTGAGAGTGAGTGTGTGTGAGAGTGAGTGTGTGTGAGAGTGAGTGTGTGAGAGAGTGAGTGTGTGTGAGAGTGAGTGTGTGAGAGAGTGAGTGTGTGAGAGAGTGAGTGTGTTAGAGAGTGAGTGTGTGTGAGAGTGAGTGTGTGTGAGAGTGAGTGTGTGTGAGCGTGAGTGTGTGTGAGAGTGAGTGTGTGTGAGAGTGCGAGAGAGTGTGAGAGTGAGAGAGAGAGTGTGTGAGAGAGAGGG
>JBBPCX010070849.1:0-10385 GCA_037974365.1 Hydrocynus forskahlii
TTCTGTGTGGAGATTGTGGTTTCTGTGTGGAGATTGTGGTTTCTGTGTGGAGATTGTGGTTTCTGTGTGGAGATTGTTGTTTCTGTGTGGAGATTGTGGTTTCTGTGTGGAGATTGTTGTTTCTGTGTGGAGATTGTGTGTTTCTAAGTGGAGAATGTGTGTTTGGGGCCAAAGATTGAGTGTTTAATGCAAACTGCTGCTGGCTTCTCTTTTACCCCTGTGTTGTATTTGTCTTCAGTGTATTGAATACATCCTTAGCTGGACAGTTGTTTTTTGACTGGAGTTAACTGATTTACTCTGAGTAACCAGTTTGGTTAGTGTACCCAGTTTGGTTAGTGTAAATGGCTTCATCTTTCAGATCAGCCTGAATTCTCCTGGGTCTGAATTACAAGAGAAGCTGTCATAAATGTAGAGCTAGATGACTGTCACAAATACCCCAATCCCACCTCATCCCTAAAATGCCTGATGATGGAGATGCTGTAACTGTACTGACCACTGGAGCTCCCATTTCTGCCTTTTGGTGATGACGTGTGATTGTCTTATCATAAAGAGTTAAAACTTGATGCTCGGATGTACAACTGTTCTTCATAAGGTATCAGCACAATGTGACAGGATAACATGACACCCCCATCACACTGGTTGATAATCTGTACTTGCTTTGCCATCCTTAATGGTCCAGCTTTGAGGCTCACAGGAGAAAGGGGTCATTCAGTGGGGCAGAGCCCTACTGTCCAATCCCCACTTATCTTTAGTGGAAAGCGGCAAAAACTAAACGAAGGCATGTGTACCCACTTTAAAAGTCTGATTAATATTGTAGGGTTTAAGTGTGTAGCTCTTTAATAATCCAATCACTAACACACAATTTACAGTTAAGTGCAAAACAGCCCTGATCAAATGAAAGGTTTTGTTGATTTTCTAAGCAAACGTAAGTTCAATGCTCCATAAGGAACTAATCTTGTTTTTTTGCATTTGTAGGCATGGCTCCTTGTGCCAGTGGAAAATGGCAAAAATGTACTGTTTGTGTGAGGGTAGACTGGTAACTCAGTGTATTCTGCTGTACTGAAGCAGATGAGGACTGTGCAGTCTGTCCCTCATTCTCTATCACTTCATTCCTCTTTATTTTTCGCAGAAAAACAATAACATGACCTACCAGGACTCTGTGTTCACTAAAGAGCTGGGAAAAGGGTCATCAAAGCATGAAAACTTCATCCAGAGACTGTGGGCTTTTCTCACTGTGAAACAGCTGCTGGAGAAGGAGTGAGTGCACCATTCTGTTGTGTGTGTACGTGCGTGTAAGTGTAAAGTGTTTGTTGTACGTGAACACACCACAGCACAAAATTCTTTCTCAGCCTTTAACCCATTCTCCAAGTGAAGCAGCAGGCAGCCAGGATACCTCAGTGATGCCACTAGCAGTCCTGGGATTTGAACCCACAACCTTCTGATCACAGGGACAACTCCCTAACCACTAGGCCACCAGCCTCCCTGTGTGTGTGTGTGTGTGTGTGTGTGTGTGTGTGTGTGTGTGTTTGTTTGTTTGTATGTGTGTAAGTGTGTGTGTGTGTGTGTGTGTATTTGTTTGTTTGTTTGTTTGTTTGTTTGTTTGTTTGTTTGAGTATGTAAGGTGTTCATACTCTGCCTTTGGTTCTGCTTTTCAGGATGATCCTTAATGGCCTGGAGAAAGAAGCAGCCAGGGAAGAAGCCCTAGATCTTTCTCTCACATACAAATTTGTGACCCCGCTGACCTCTATGGTGGTCACCAAGCCCCAGGGAGAGGACACACATGTCGCCCACAAACCCAAAGAGGGAAAGAAAGAAAGGCAAAGTCAATTTACGCACAGATTAGGCAAGTAGCCAAGAAAAAAGCAGTCTCCTCAGATTATGCTTTAAGTAGTGTAGGTTTTGGCACTCCCTGTACATTTACGGCATTTAGCTGACGCCCTTATCCCTGTAGTCTTATCCTGCCTGCATGTATGTAGTCTAGTGTAGTCTTATATGGTCTTGTCTAGTTTTATGTATCCTTATGCAGTCTTGTGCAGTTTTGTGCAGTTGTGTGCAGTCTTGCGTTGTCTTGCATCCTTCTGTAGTTTTGTGTAGTCTTGTGTAGTCCTGTGTAGTTTTGCATAGTCGTGTGTAGTCCTGTCTAGTCACATGTAGTCCTGTGCTGTTTCTGTTTTTGTTCTTTGTGTTGCACCCTGGGCTTGGAGGAACATTGTGTACTATGTAGATGGTTGAAATGACAATAAACACTTAAGGTTCCCAGTTCTGGTCCTGGAGGTCCACCAGCCTAGAGAGCTCAACACCAACCCTGATCAAACACACCTCATCAACGTGATGAGGGCCTTCAGGGGGAATCTAAATATTGGAAGCAACCATGCTGGATCTCTCCAGGACTAGGACTGGCCCACCGTCTTTGAAGAACTGAAAGGTCACTGAAAATGTTCTCAATATTGTCTAGCTCAAAGTAACCTTGGTGCTGGAGGAAGCAGACGCCATTCAAGAGTAAAACATCGTGGATTACTTCCCATTTCACAGCAAAGTTAGTTTTGTTTTATTATCATTATTATTGTTTTTAAATTATTATTAATAGAAATCATTTGCATCTATGTATATATGTTTGTGTTTGTTTGTTTGTTTGCTTTGTCTATGATTTCTCTTCAGAGTATCCTAATGGTCCTGAAGGTCATTCAGTTACTTTAGCCTGTAAGTTTTTTCATAGTTTCTTTTCCTCTTGTCTTCTGGTTTTGATGGTGCTCTTATTGTGGAATAAAATTATTCAGTTTGTTTTCTTCTTGGCTGAACTTGAGTGTGCATTACAGCTTACAGTGCACTTTTACTGCCCAGACAGGATCTTGTGTGTGTTTTTCAGTGGCCGTTGTTTCAAAGCGAATACAATGATTTGCATCTGTCCTTTTCAGATGGTGGAGTACGTACACATGATTTCTCAGATGTGTCTGGTTTTTTAAAATCTTTTTTTCTGCTCTTGCAGGAACAGAAGGCCATACAAAAAGCCAAATAAGTCAAATGAATGCTCATTTTTCAGTCATTCATCTCTGCACTGTGTGGTGGTTCAGCATAGCAAATGAATTTACACTAAATACACTGAATTTATACCCAAGGTGCTTATGAATATGCTAGTGCTTATGAATGTAACCAGTGGGGCAATAGACCAGTCTGACAGATTCTGCTTTGCTGTTTTCTCACTATAAACGATAATGCGGTCTTCCTTTCTGCTGTCCCGTCCATTTTTGACCATCTTTGACCATTTTTGACCAACTAAATCACAAGAAGTAATCAAATAAGACATTTTTGGGCCACCAGGATTTGTTCCTACCTTCCATATCTTTTAATGTTCCAGATAGACCAAAGATACCAGTGCATAAACAATGCTGCTTTTCTGTACACACACACACACATATGGGGTAACAACAACTGTATTATGGTCTGTACAGGACAGTCTTTTACATGAAACTTAGCTAATCATTTCTTTATGGACCTTGTTTTCTGCATGGGGTCATGCCAGTATTTACTTTTATGGCCTTTGGTTGATTTGTGTCCAGAGCGACTCCCAGCTTAACCCTTCAGAACAAAATCATGCAGTAGTGTTTCCTGACTACATTCCATTAAAGCGTAGCATCACACAGGTGTGATATGGAACGTTCTCAATACAGAACTTCAGTTTTATCGAATTTTAATGTGGAATGCTGATGTATGAGCAAAAATAGTCACACAGCAATGTGTAGAACTGTTAAAAAAACTCCCTGTTAAAGGGTTAAAAAGGTGAGTGTAGCATAAGTACTTTTGCCCAGGAACCAGGTATTCAATTCAGTTCAAATGTATTTATGTAGCACTTTTTACAGCCAGTGTTGTCACAAAGCAGTTTAATAGAATCCTGGTCCGAGCCCAAGGCAACAGAGGTGAGGAAAAACTTCCTAAGCTGGAGGAAGAAACCTTGGGAGGAACCAAGACTCAAAAGGGGAACCCATCCTGCTCTGGTCGGCACGGAGAGAGAAAGAAAGAGAGTCTCTATGGAGATAACTAACAAAAGACAGATTGGCCATCCATAGCTAACAGAGCTGGTACAGTTAAGAGTTGATAGATTTTGTTGGAAGAGTAGCAGAGAGTTTCTAGTCCACAAAAACAGGAACAACAATCTCTGCAGGAGCTTTGAACGTTTGGGAGGAGCTTTTGGTAGGGTTTGTTGGCCCAAACAGGGAACTAAACCCCAATTTAAGCTGGTTACAGTTGGTGCGCTTCTGATCGCCAGTAGGTTGGACAGCATCGTGGATAATCACCATGTTTAGTTTCAGCTGTTTTCACCACTAGTTAAGCAGCTCCTGCGGATCTTGGCAGCAGCGCTTGATTGAGCTGGATCAGCTTTTTTGAATAAGCTGGACATTTTGGGTATCCCAGTGACTGGAGCGTTGCAATATTCAACCCTGACAAAAAGTAATGAATACGTTTCTCCATGTCTTATTTGGATCTCCAACTTTACGGTGCTAAAATACTTAGTTATAGCTTTAATGTGGTCACTACAACTAAGATCTCCAACCATGTCACTGTATGCTGTAGCATTAAAATTTCCCTTGACTGGAACCAAGGATCATACACCATACAAACAGACCCAGACCTCCACCAAACATTATGGCTGGCACTGCTTTCAGGCAGGGAGCTTTCCCAGCAAACCCAGATTCATCTGTCAGACTTAGAGGCTGTCTTGTTCCACTTCACAAGAACCTTTACGAACACTGTAGTAGCTCTAGTTACATTTATTTTTCACAGTGTGGCCTTGAAGTGCTTTATCACCAAACTCCATTTTATAATTGTAGAATCAAATGGCTTATGATGCGGTTAATGCTTATTTTCCTTTTTCTAGTAAAACGGCGAGTGGCTTCAGCCGCTCGAATGGCACCTGCAGCAACTCCCTCTCCAGGTAGAGTTGGCCTTGTGATTTTAATTATCCAGGAAAATACTTCAATGATCCTCATCTTCCAAGTTCTGTCTTGTTCTCGTGTTTCTCTCTTTTTCTCAGAGAGTTCTGTGAGGTTCTTGATCTCTTCTCGTCATAAAAAGCCACTGTGTTATGACCTGCCAGCAGCTTCCAAACTCTGCCTTTTGAGGGACCCCTCCTCAGGTGGGACATTTTATACCTGATTTTTGCTTCAATGCATGCACTTTTTGAGTTCAGGAACAGTTTGATAATGACAATTATCATGCTACCGTTTTCCTTTCCACAGATTTCTTTATGAATGGTGAGCTCTCATCGAAAGGGTTTAAACAAATTGTTCTTCACTACAAAACAAGTCATTACTTAATGCTCAACACCTCTAACATCCATTACCATGATGGCCTGAACAGTGTGATGTTTTTGTGGGGGCAAGAGCCCACTAATCATGAGACTGAAAGGTACTAAAGGAATAAGGAACATGAACATCCCATCACGCATGGTTGAAGATGACCACTCATTCATGCCCTGGTCACTGTTAACCCTTTACCCGCAGTGTGGATCTGATTCTGAGGGAGGATGAAATGGATGTCACCATGGGAACAGTGCGGGTGGTGTTCTTCCGTCATAAGAAAGATGGTGAAATCTTTCTGTGGCCTTCGGTCCAGCAGCAGCCATCGAGCCCTAACATACAAGGGATTTTTGGTAAGAGGATAGATGGATATACAGAGTACTTCTACCTGCATCCACACTAGGGGGCGCTAACACTGTCCCGTCTCTTGTGGATTGTTCGTTGTTCAGCTTCTGAGAGGAAAATGTGTAAATTCTCTATATATGTATTATTCGTTTGTTTAGAGGTCTGCACAGGCTTGAAACCTAAAACCTGAACCTCTGAGCCAGTTGACTGGAGCCCTGTAAATTGTGCAAGGGCCTTGCCTCTCTCTCGTGACAAAGTCTGTGATTTTTTATTGAGA
This sequence comes from Hydrocynus forskahlii, assembly GCA_037974365.1. Lineage (NCBI taxonomy): Eukaryota > Metazoa > Chordata > Actinopteri > Characiformes > Alestidae > Hydrocynus > Hydrocynus forskahlii. The sequence goes on from JBBPCX010070849.1 coordinate 5,917, forward strand.
GTGCAGCTGACCTTCTGTTTGCAAAAAATAAATTAAAAGCACTCCCAAAGCTGGAAATATTAAACTCAACCCGTCAACAAGACGAAAAACAATCCTACTCCAAAATGTACACAAAACTCCATTGTACCCTTACTGCTTTTGTGTCCCCATCAGTATCAAAATCAAATCAGAGAGTAGAGGATGGTGTCTACATTTGGTCCAAGAAATTTGTTTGAGCTGGTTGTTTAGATTGTCTTGTTAGTTGTATTAAGTTGAGAGAATTGCCTCAATTAGCCGCTAGCTGTCCTGTTGCTGTGCCACTTCAGCTACAGTTCACCTTTCCATATATAAGCCGACAAAAACCTTCTGTAAACTCATCTGTTCAGAGAGAATCTTCTCTCCTGATGCATCTTCTTGCACTACTACATAAAGATTTTAGCACTTAGACCTCTCCTCTGGTTCTCACAATGTCTTTAAACTTCAATGTATTCTCATATTAGTCGCTTTGGATAAAAGCGCCTGCCAAATGTAAAAGGTAAAGTACTGTAATGTTAACAAATCCCTTTACCCACTTTATGTACCCAGGCTTTCTTTTGACATTGATGGGGCACAAAAGTGGTAACTTTTCTCCAGTCATAATGCAACATCGTTAATGCCTTTTATTAACATTGAAGTACATGTAGATAGTACATATAGAGACGGTCGCACTGTCATCCACGTAACCATGTACCGTAATGGCAGAACACACAAAAATCTTTGTCACCTGACTTTGAAGAATGTGAATGTGTATTTCCACCTAGGCATAAAAATACTGTTAACTATAGCTACATCATAAATACAAGGCAGGTGTATCGGGGTACGTTTTGTGTTATCAGTAAACCATGTAACACTAGTGTCTTACTGAATCAACACCAAACTTGATGTGTTCCATTATTTTCGAGCACATAAGTGTTAGTATAAAGGCGTCTTCTTTCTCACCCACATACGCACAACTACTTAAAGCAATCACACGTCAGCAAATCATGTAATGATGCTAGGTTAAGAAGGCAGGACTTGTGGCAGAAAAACAGAGCCGTTAACAATCTGTGATCCAAACACCGACAGAAAACAGTGTTTTTTTGTTTTTTTTTTAATTATTGATTGGGGCAATTCAGGATAGCTGGATATTGGTAGGGATGTGTCCCCACCGTCCCTTCCCAATTCTATGCCCTTGACTGTTTCTTTCAAAATTCATTGAGTCGTATCAGGTGAACTCTTATGGACATTTAAGACATTTAAATACATCTGCTCATCCTCACTGCTCCACAATGCTTGTAATCTCTGTCTCTGGTTTGAAAGGGAAGCACCATCTTCAGTATGAGGAGTCATCAGAATCCAGGATCAAAATCAAAGACAAAGAAGAGAAAGCCACCTGGTAAATACAGCAAATAAATATCTAACGGCTTCGTCAGACCTTCTGTTGATGTTTCCCAGCTAAACATGTTTTGTGTTGTAGGAGCACCGCCGTGGACTATCGTCGCTCCTTGGCTCCTGTTCTGGAATGCTGGCTTGTACCGTTCCAGTTCGTCCTGCAGGGGGAGCTCTCTGACCTCACAGTATCTCAGCTGTAGCCTTCTGGGTTGATGCTTCTGAAAACCTTAATCTAAATTGCAGTGAAATATTTAATGACTGTATCAGAAGATTTCATGGTTTCAAAGCAGCACAGGACCGTTAGCATAAATGAGAACACCGACACACAATTCTGGCATCTTTATCCAAGGACGCCATGCTGGAATGTTCTTTATGGTGGTCAGCAGTTCAACACTGTTCACTGTTTTTTATGATCAGGATGCTCGGTGTAATGGAAATTAATTCTGATGAAAAATGAACAAAGAATAACTTACAATGCAGTTTTCTTTGTCGTTATTTTTTCAAGCAAGTTACAGGATCACTGCGTTAAAATTCAGCAGAAGGTCGAAGCTCCTCTTAGTATCTGACCACAAATATGTATTTGATATCCTGTTTTTATACTTTGGGACCCTTAACCTTTAGAACACAAGCAGCAAAATCTGGGCTGAAAGCACAACACCACTGTTTTTATTTGTTGAAATCAGATTTTACTAATACACTCTGAGTTCTAAGCGTTAAATCTTCAGACAAGACCAGACAAGTGGAGGGGGGTAAGGGTGTTGCAAAATTTGTGATGGTAATAGTTCCCGTTTTCTTGTTGACCATGTTTTGCTTAGCTTTTATTTATCTGAAAGTCAGTCAGGAGGACTTCTGGTTTCGTTACTTCAAAATATCGATAAATGAGGAACCACTGATCACCATCTGCTTATCTGCCCTGTCTTGTCTGGATGAAGAGGTCATTCAGAGCACAAATAGGGTTAGTAACCTTTCTCAGACCAGATATATTAGTATCATTTTTTAAAAACATAATTCATTTATTGTGTATAATTCGGTTAGGGGTCTGTGGATCCAGAACTTCTGAATATTTGGTGAGTTATGCAAAACAACAGGACCATCATGACACCCGGGAGACAGTTATAATTAAGAAGCGACTTTCCCTGAAGTAAATGTCCAATATATTATAGCATAGAATTGTAGAGTGTTGGATAGCATAGCATAGCACAAAATCGTAAACTATAGTATAGCATAGAATAGTATAGCATGGTACAGTAAATTAGAGAACCATACTGTATGGTACAGCATAGTATGGAATAGTAAAATAAAGTAGGGCATTACACTGTATAGTAAAGGAAAATATAGTATATTACAGTCAGGGGTTGAAATAAGTGGTACACAAGCACATATGCAAAATGTGGTATGCAAAATGCGCACCAGTTTTCAGTCTTCACAGCGCAAATGTGTACCAAATTTGTGACTTCATACTGCGCAGACCCCCTCCCCCCCGAACCACGCTGAGACATAGACCTCGGCGCGCAAAACGCCACCCTCTCCCCCCAACCATGCCAAGACACAGACCTTTGTGTGCACAGCCACCCATTTTAAATGAAATTAAAGTGTTTTGTGAGCATATTTGGTGGCATATTTAGGGTTTAGACCAGGAGTGTCGAGCTTCGGTCCTGGAGGGCCGGTGTCCTGCACAGTTTGATGGTTCTCCTCCTCAAACACGATCACTAAACCTGACAATTAACTGGTGAGGTGAACCAGGTGTTTCTGAACAGGGAAATCACCAAAACGTGCGGGACCACGGCCATGCTGGACCACGACCCTCCAGGACCGCAGTTGCTCACCCCTGGTTTAGACTATAAAAATCGGCTTTAAAGGCAGTTTTTTCCTACATCACAAGTTCTCTGGAACGTAACATAATTACAGGGGTTGACTGTATAGTAAAATATAGTATAGCACATCATGGTATAGTATAGTAAAATATAATAGTATTGTATCCCATAGAGTAGTATAGTATAGTAAAGTTCACATCGCTCTACCTGTGCAGAGTACCTGAGACTCCCATTCACAGGTGTATCAGATAATCTCAGGCCATGTCATGTCATGTAACTTGAATGCACTAATATACTTCTATTTCAATTTTGGGAAATATTGCTTTGTTTAATCTGAAAAAACACCTCTTGCAAGGGTAGGAATTTTAAGAAATATTTCATTTTGCAGGTTCACGTGAGCCTCGTGTTGCGAGATTGGTTGATTTGGGGTCAGATTTGACGGAAACAGTGTACAAAATTTAGGCTGGTTTTTCACTATTTAATAATCATAATAATTATTATAATGTATTGATAAGTTGTTCAACAGTGCATCTAATTTTATGAATCACTGGAACAAACAAGTGTACTGAAGAACCGTCCCATATGAAGGTATTACACAGCTTTTCAGATTCTTCAGTTTTAACAGCAACACACACCTATGATTATCATCTTATGACATTTGGCCTCCCAGTTGCATCTGTTTGTATGTGGGTGTTTTTTTATAAACACACAGGGTTTGGCTGGTCTTTATTCCGGCCCTTTTTCTCCCTGTGTTACCATAAGAGGGGTTGAAGACTGGAAGGGTGTTGGCTATGCTGTCTCTGTTCTGACCAATAGCAGGGTCCGCAGGGTTTGTTTAAAGACCTGTGTGTGTTTGTCCGGCTTCAGTCCTGCGTGGGATCGAACCGCCATGGATCGAACCAGAGTCGCTCTGTTTGGATTCTTACTCATCTGTGCCGCCTCAGGCCAAACCGAAAAGGTACGTCCAGAGGTCGTTTGCGGTTTTCTGTATTAAATACAGCACTGTGCAAAAATCTTGAACACCCATCGTTTCTTTATATTTTGCTTTGGATTACCTTATTAGTGCAAAAATACTGTTTTCTGCCTATAGAACTGTCTTATCTTTGGCAAACTGAGTAGATTAAAAGAAATATGAATAAACATTTTACTGTGACAGGCTGCAAAGTGCCTAAAGATACAAGGAGTCTAAATAAAGGAGTTCCAACCACTCAGCATTCAGCACCACTAGTATACTGATCACCGCCTGATCATCTGGAATCATCTGCT
>JBBPCX010070851.1:0-10383 GCA_037974365.1 Hydrocynus forskahlii
GGTGTGTGTGTGTGTGTGTGTGTGTGTGTGTGTGTGTGTGTGTGTGTGTGTGTGTGTGTGTGTGTGTGTGCGTGTTAGGTTGGATCGTTCTCACTGTTTGTGCTTCCTGCTGTTAAATCCTCTCCGTTTTGTATCACTCTGCAGCCTGTCTGCTGTGGGTTTAGACTTAGTCTAATAATAGCCTCATTCTCTTTCCCACACATAATTACAGCACTACAGTGCTGCAGAGTGGGAGAAGGAAAAGGTCCCAGACCCCCACAACCAGAGTTCTGAGCAAAAGTCTTAGGCCACCCAATAAAAAAATCTCTAAAATGACTTTTCTAGTCAGTAATCTTTCATTTATTCAGAAAACACTTATATGACAAATCAATAAATTAAGCTTACGTATGTCTCTAATTTTAAATCTCTCCTTAAAGCAACCTGATATTTGTTAATATGAGTCACACATGTCCAGGGAGTTGGGGGCCTGCAGGGCCTCTTTGCCCTTTGATATCATTTGTGCCTGTTTAAATTTTTATTTAGTTAGTTATTTATTTTGCCTGAGACCTTAAAGAGAAGTTAGGAATGTTTTTGAAAAGTGAGGGGGACAATCCCCCCCCCCACCATAATGGTTTCAGCGCCCATGCTTGAGACAGTAGCTCCAGGAGATAATGAATTTCAAGAGTCCCATGGCACACAGTGCAGACTAAGCAAAACAGCACTTGCAGTTTTAAAATTAAAAACAGTGTCCGTGACAACAGATCCAGGCAGCGAATGAAAGAACTGTAAAGGAATATAACATGTCAGAATGTGCCACACTTTGATAGACATAAGACATGTTTGTGAGCGTATGTGCTGAGTGTGTGTGTGTGTGTGTGTGTGTGTGTGTGTGTGTGTGTGCGTGCGTGTTTGTGTATGGGTGCATTCTCATGCACACTTTGGTGAGCATGTGTATTATCTTAGATAGCATCTAAATCTCCACTTGCGGCAGGCACATTAAGGGACAGGCACTTCCAAGGCTCAAAGAAATGAAAGGAAACCCGTCAGGTTTGCATATTAAATAAATAATACATGAATGCATTTGAAACATATTAACTAATCGTTCATAAAGAAGAATAAAGAATACACGATTCACTGAACACTCGACAAACACTGGGCAGTGCTGCTCATGCAGTTTGGGCTGTGAATTTTGCAGCGACTCTGCTTCCCCTTTAAGAATGGCCTGCTGCTGCTGTGACTGATCTCTGCTGTTTTCATGCTATTAAGAAGAAAGAGTCAGAAACAGGCAGTCACGTTCCAGTCCCGTTTCAGACTGCAGTGGTACATAATAATGGACTTTCTGGGCTTGGCGAGGAGAGGCACTGCTGAACTGACCTCTGTGCTCCTGGGCTGGTGGCCAGGTCCGCACTTGAACCCTGGAAATACACTGCATGGACAAAAGTTTTGGGATACCTGACCATTACACCAACAGGCAGATAAATGACACTGCATTCAAATACATAGACTTTAAAATGGAGTATCCCCCCCTGTGACTATAACAGCTTCCAGTCTTCTCAGAAGGCTTTCCACAAGATATTGGACTGTTTCTGTGGGAATTTGTACCCATTCATTCTGTAGAGCATTTATGAGATTCGTTGGAAGAGGCTCGGAATTTCCATTCCAGTTCATCCCAAAGGTGTTGGATGGGGTTTAAGTCAGGGCTGTGTGCGGCCAGTCAAGTTCTTCCTGACCAAACCCATCCAACCACGTCTTTATGGAGCTTGCTTTGTGCACTGGGTCACAGTCATGCTGGAATAGAAAAGGGCCTTCCCCAAAAACTGTGTCCACAAAGTTGGAGGCATGGCGTTGTGCAAAATGTCTTGGAATGCTGAAGCACTAAGAGGTAGTGGTAGGCGGATCGATCCAAAGATCCATAATATCGATACCAACGTTGGAATTGATATTGATCGATACCAGTGTTATGAGATCAATACTTTAGTGCCAATGCTTTCAAGTGCCTCTCCGGACACAGCACGGAGCACACTCTGCTCTTCCTTGCCCGACACACGCAATTGTACACATACAAACACACACAAACACCTGCAGACACAGAGCAGAGGATTGGCAGAGAGGAAGAGGAGCCTCTGCCTCTCCCCCTGACCCTGACAGACCCAGATCCCCGACCCCCGACAGGGGGGCTTCTGGGAATATTTCTTTGAACTCAAGGCTTTGGGGGTTGTTTAGTTATGCACTTTATTTATTGTATTTATTTATAGCCTGAAAAGAAGTTCACTGAAGGGGAGGAATCTAATTTTTTGTATTGCAGTTTGAAGTGATAATTTGGTGTACTTTATTTAAGAAAAATAGTTATTGTTATTATGATAAAGTATTTTTCATTCACAACTTTGCCAAAATTCTGTCCTGGGTTTTTAAGGAATAATAACTAATTAAACCAATTAGCTAATTAAAATCACACTTAAAGGCCATGCAAATTTATTCAGATGTAGCAATTTGATGATTCATCCACCTTAATTATTAAAAAGTATCCATATCGGCACTGTATTTACTTGGTACTGGATCGATACCAAATCTTGTAGCATGGCGCGCCACTAGTAAGAGGCCACCTGAATTCAGTAATTAAGGGGTGTGTCCCAATACTTTTATCCATATTGTGTATGATGAGGCTCTGTACTGATAGTTGATTGGACAACAGACGGTAGGGCCCGCCCCTTTTCCTTGGAAGTACGTTTAGAGGGGTTAGCTTAGCTCAGCGAGGTCTGCAGTGCCGGGTGTAGCGGTCTGGGACTGAAGTTCTGACTTCGAAACTTATTTTTCGTCCTCGTCTGTTCTCCGCAGAGTTTTTAAGGGTCGTTTTTTTAAGGTTTCAGATAAGTTCTGGCACAGGCAGAGCGCTGGGAGGCGAATGGATGTGTTTATGATGAAAATGTGTGGCCCCGGGCGGGCAGATGTTTGATGATGAAGACGATGATGTGGAAGGAGGAGTATGATGTCCATTTCCACTTTCTGCTCGAACTTCTGTAAGTGCAGTCAGAATTTTTCCACATAACTTTGGACCAGGTCGTACAGCTGCTTTTTCTCTAATACCGTGAGAGCAGAGTAGCCTTTAGAGAGAAAATTCTGATGGACTTCTTCTCTCCTGAGAAATGTCCTATGATTAAACGTTTGCATCTGCTCTCTTGGAAGAGGAATCCACAGTTCTGTAGTTTCTACCCACGGTTTACTATCTTACTTATTTAGCTTAATTTCCTTCTGTTCTGTTGGTTCGTCATCTGTCGTACTTTAATGCACGCTCTTAATAAAAAAAGGGTTCTATCCAGCATTTAAAAAGGGGTTCTTAGACTTGTAACAGCTGCACAGCGACCCTTTTTTTCAAAGGTACTGTAAAGAACCTGAGTTTACCATCATAGAGGAGAGTCATTTCATCTGGCAAAGAATCAGACAAGTGGTCTGTCATGGTTCTAGATAGAACCATCGCGTTTACCGAAGTCTTCTCTGAATCTCGACGACGACCGAGACTTGTGCACCAACCCCACCCCCCCAGATGTAGATCTATGCGCCCCCCACATTTAAAACGCCCCTGGTTTCTACCCACAGTTTGATCACTTGACACTCTTTTTTTACGCGCTTAATTTCCTTATGTTCTTTTGGTTCAGCATCTACAGTACTTTAATGCACACGTAATAAAAATAGGGTTCTATGTAGTATTTAAAATGGGTTCTTAGACTTCTAACAGTCGCAGAACACAGTTTAATATTTTATCTAACACTCTTTTTGAGTATTTTAATCTAAAATTTTTAAAAGGGTTCTATGGCGTATCTACAAGGGGTTCTTAGACTTCTAACAGTGGCCAAACTTCTAACAGTAGCCGTTTTTAAGTAAAAAAAAAAAACTGATGTGAATTTGCTTTCATAGAAAAAAGTCATTTAATCAGGCAAGGAATTAGGTAAGTGTTCTGTCATGGGTCTATGTACAAGTATCACTTGTTCTTCCCTGAGTAGTCTCTAATTTTTCTACTTTTACTTCCGCTCTCTAGGAAGAGGAATCTACAGTTCTATAGTTTGTACCCACTGTTTAATATCTTAATTAATACTGTTTTTTGAGCTTAATATGCAGTGTAATATAAACTCTTGATAAAAAGGGTTATATTGAGTGTTTTAAAGGGGTTCTTAGACTTGTAACAATAGCAGAACCCTTAATCTTTTACCTAATGTTCTTTTTATGAGCTTAATTTCCTTCTATTCTGTTGGTACAGCATCTGTTGTACTTAATATCTGTTGTAAAATCTCTTCAATCTCTTCGTTGTAATATTTACAAGGGGATCTTTGGCTTGTAAGAGTTGCAGAACCTTTTTTAAAGGTACTGTAAAGAACCAGATGTGAGTCAGATACAGAAGAGTCATTTAATCTGGCAAAGAACCAAGTAAGTGTTCTGTCATGGTTCTATATAGAATCATCACTTAGACTAAAGAACCCTTTTAAAGATGTGCTTCAGCTTGTTATCTTAGACTGAAAACATGCCAAAGCGGAGATGAACAGCTCTTAACAGTTTCTATTCTGCTGACAGATGTTGGGTGTGAAATAAGTTGCTCAGTACTTAAGTATTTTTTTTCAAGGTGGTACAAAATACTTTTGTATGTGTACTTTTAAGTGGGTTTTTTTTTCATTCAACCTCTCAGCTTGAGTAAAAAACAACCAGGTCCAAAAACTCTCAATGTACGAGTATTTTCCAGAACTTCAGTTGAAATCCTTAGTTCATACAACATAGGAGATTAAGTCTGATAGGCTCGACTCCTTTTGGAGTTCATGTTCCTGAGATAAAACGAGAATGTTCTAAAGTGAACTATGAGCAACAGTTCAGTCATTCAGGCGCTGAACTCACACAACAGAGTGAAATGAAACCCAAATAAAGAAATCTGAACTGAATGTTACAGAGTAAAATGGAACAACAATAAAAAAAAAAAAAGTACTTATATTTACTTGAGTATTTGGTATAGATATCATTGCACAGTCGTTGTACAGACTACATTTGATACCCACCTCAAGTTAACCTTCATACATCATATAATTTATTATATCAGTTTTTTTTTATTTTGATAATAAGATGTATAAAGTGGAGCTCAGTTAAAAAGTAGCGCTCTGCTTTGATAAACAGTTACAGATTGATTGGGCCGTTTGACCATGAAGTCTCCAGTTGCCCTTTGCTCATCCTTTCCTGTAAATGAGTTTTTTTGTTTGTTTTTTGTTTTTTTTGCTGTTTAAATGCTGCCAGCAGCTCATGTGGAACTTTAAACTGTTATTCTTGCTACTCTGACTATTACTGGTCCCTTTAATAGTGTGTGGAACCTTTTCATTTAGTTTTTTTAGCCATGCTATTTTTTCCTTTGTGAGCATGGATGAGTAACACATACACACACACACACACACACACACACACACACACATACACACGTGCATGCACACACACACATATACACACACGTGCACACACACACACACACACACACACACACAGAGGGAAGTTTTGGAAATATAAGAGGACACTCCACACCTTCAGCCTGACACACCCCTGGCTGGGGGGCTGTACTCAACAAGACAGCGTCAGGAGGACATGCTGCCTGACTGCTGTGAGTCATTAGACAGGCAGCCTCATGTTTTAATTTGTAAGCGCAGGCACGCTGGCACATTCACAGATAACACAGTATTACTCTTAGGGCACTTGGGTGAAAAGAGAAAGGGCATGTAAGGACTATAATCACTCTTTATTCTCTGCCCTATTCATTTCTGTTTTCTTCTCTCTCTCTCTCTATCTCTCTCTCTCTCTCTCACACACCCTCTCTCATTTTTTCTTTCCTTCTCAAACACAAACATATTGTTCCTGTCATATCGAATTTTCTTCATTTCATTCTTTTTATTTTTCATTGTTTTTCTGCATGTGAAAACCCTTACCTGCTTCAGAATGACTTTGGAATAAAATTTCATTGCATTAAAGAACCCTAAAGTTAAGCGCATTTTTTTACTACTTCTCTGACAATTTGAGAGGCATGAGATGTTACAGCAAAGACTGGGTATCGAAATTCACCTCTTAACCAACCCAGAAGTACTGAGTACCCAAACACTAGTAGTAACAGTACGCAAATTTAATTCACTTTAGATCTGAGTTTTGAGCCAATAAGCATGCTTGTTCTAAAATTGAGACTGTTGACTAAATTACATTCTATGTGCAAATTAATGTGAGTGCTTCGTGGTCAGTAATATGTCAATCATATTCACATCCAGCACCTCACACTCTTTTTTTTTTTTTTAACAATAACCATTGTAATGAGATATCTTTCTCTGTGATTACCTTTCAAGTCCAAAGGTTTTTTATATGACATGAAAGGAGAGGTCTCTGAATTTACTTCCATGCTGCTGCCAGCACTGTATGAGTTCACATACTATCTGCCAGTTTAAAAGTCAGTTTAAACCGCTTAATCCATTTCTGGTGTTTACTGTGAGTAAACTTTGATTCATTGAGCTCCAATGGGATTTCCAGCCTGTTGTATGGGTTAATATTACACAGACGTCATTAGCTATTTGCTATGCATGTACTGGAGGCATTAGCTCAGCCAGACCACTTGTTTAGTTGTTATAACGAGTGTCACACCTTTATTTCTTTTGTAATATACCTGCCTTGAGGCTCAATATGTGAGTGACTCATGTTCCGAGTGTTTTGATGAAGCACATTTGGAATTCACAAGAAAGAGGATGTGACTGGCCTTCTTCCAGCACTGAGTGCCACTGGGACTCTCTCTGTCGTGTTTTATACTTGACTGACATACTGAAATGGACCGTGTCGAGATAAAGAAGAAGAAGGCTGTTAGTTTAAATTTAAACATGTTCCTTACTCAACATATCCCAGACTTCATTTGTCATTGAGCAAACATGCGCACCTTCAGTGAATCAAGCTTCTGTAAAGGAAAAATGTTCCAGAGAACTCCTATATCAGAACTGCATATATTTACTGTCATAAAAAAATTGGAAGAGGTGAAAATGTTTAACATTTGTTAATAATAAGAGACTTTATTTCGATTCATTTTGGATGATTTCTGTTGGTCCATGATAAATGTATCATGAAACATTTTCTGTGTTTGGCAAAAGATACGAAGTTAGGTTTGTGTCTGTTAATATTTGAGTCAGGTTACACCGCGCTTAGTTTCCCATCACAGTTGTATGTGTGTTGTATGCAGTGCAAATGCGATGACACACGATTCTAATAATTACCTTTCGATATTCGTTTGCCATTCGATACTCGCTGAATCAAGCACTTCACTTTCTGTAGCACATTAGTATTAAGTGAGAATAAATGCAACTTATCTGGCCCACACTACAGGATGACTGGGCCGTTTTAAAGCATTTTTGTTTGTTGCCTCTCCTGACAGTCCTGATTTCAGGCAGGTCTTCTGATTTCAAGCGATTATCTTCCCCAATTATCCTGTGGTGTAGGATGTGTGTAATCCAGTCTGTACCCCAGTTATGTCCGGCTTGATTTTCATTCATTCGCTTATCCTTACCCAGGGTTGTGGGTACTCTGGAGCCAATCCCACTGGTCATAAGGCGAATGGCTGGTGAACACTCTAACAGGTTGCCAGACCATCACAAGACAGACACACAGACAAACATATTCAAACTCATGCCAAGGGGCAATTTTGCATCTCCAGTCGACCTGACGTCTGACTTTGATATGTAGGAAGAAACCAGAGATCCTGACACAGGGAGAACATACAAACTCCCAAGCCCCCAGCTGCCCTGTGCAAGAATGAACCCAGGAATACTGTTGTGCCATATGTCGTAATTTTGAGTCTTATATACATTAAACCTTTTCAGTATGTTCAGTTCATGTCCTGTAGCTGGGTCAAATGGCATTTCTCTCTTGTGGAACACTATGCTGATGTCATGCAAGAAAAACTTAACTAATGAGAGCCAAGCTAAATGGATGACTTTAACTTTTCATCCTAACTTACGGTGTAAAAAAAACATTTTTAATTTTGGCACTGCTAAACTCACACATAACCATAATAATATGTACCATGCTATCATCTCCCATGTTTGTTTTGATTTTAAAGGCATGAGAAATTATATGAGATCGCAAGTTCTGACAGAGAGGACTGACGATTGCACTGCTGATTTGTGATCATATTCTGAAAATGTGTGATGTTTATTCTTAGTAAATAGCACGGGGGGCTTTTATGACTAAAGGATGACTAAAGACTAATCTGTCACTCTCTGTTAGATGTCTCACATCTTTAAAAACAATTATAAATCTTGTAGTGAGGGCCAGGCATTAGAAGAGCAGAAAAGTATTGTCTTCTTTATTTTAAATGTTTAAGGGTTGGGTTTTACATTCCACACTGTCTACGGTTCACCTGTCTGACTCACAACACTCATGATTCTCTGACACTTGTTTCTCTTTTTCATTGGCCAGTTGTTCAGTGTGAACTGAATCAGGAAAGACGTCAGGATAGCTCATTAAAGTCATCACATTATTGGCTGCTATTTAGTGATTATCTCGCTACAGTGAAGAGATTTGTTTAGTACAACAAGACTGAAAGCCCCTAAGAAATGTTGTGTTTCCACTGTGCTGATGTGCCTGAGCTCTCTAAGACAGTGGTATGTAGTATTTAGTTGCAATTAAACTAAATTGTGAGTTGTAAATAGGCATGCACAGGCATGGGAATTGTGGGCTGATGGCGATATGCAGTATTAAAGTACTTGTACCTGGATTAGGGAAACGAAATGACATTCATTTTATGGGGTTACAGATGTAGTAAAATGCAGGCATTTCAATGCAGAAGTCCAACATTCTGCAAGCGCTCTGCCCTTTTTGAGAACAACAAATATCAAATATCATGTTGAAATATTTGGTTTTAAGCATTTATCTCCTGATTCCAGTATTATCAGGGATCCCTAATTGTAACGGTATTAGCTAGACTAATATAATAAAAAACTGAGCTTCATTAGCCACAAAAGATAGAACTGAATTACATTTATTAAATCCTGTGGGACCAAAATGAGTCAGACACATTGAAACGGATAGTTCAAAAAATTGCTCTAGCAAATTGAACAGGACTTCCCATTGGTATAGTGCACCTGGGGGGGTGTTTTATATGTAGCAGGGGGTTTGTGTGGAGGATAGTGGGTAATATTGCTTAAGAGGCCATCTGCTCAAGAGGGACACAAATTGCGCTTCTCTCTGAAATTGTCTGGGTTCGCTGCCGCCATGGCAACCGACACATTACCGCACCTTATTGAGTTTGGGCCTAATGCAATTGCATCAATTAAATTATGCAAAGAATTTGACTCATCCACAGAGAATGCCCGCCGTAATTTATTCAGCGGGGCACAGACACAGATGAAGGAGAAAACGCCGACCAGCGAGAGAGTGGCACTCGGGCGCTTGTTAGGTCTTTTCTTGGGTCGGCCAATGGAGTGGTGACAGACAAGGTTGTTTTAGTTAATAGGACACTTTTCTTTCTCTTATGTAACTCACATGAAATTCAGTTTTAAATATTTGGACAGTGACATGACAAATACGCACAAATGACTCACTTTGTAATGCTTATGCAATTAAGCCATCACAAATGTTTTAATTCGTCTTCTAAACTCATTTTTACAAGGGAGCAGAAGAAATGATGAATGAATTCATGAAGTGTTTCGATTGCCATGAATTAACCAAAAGCTGTTTGTCTGTCAGTTCTTCATAGACCTCATAGTGTTTCTTCACGTGTGTCTGAGCAGAGAGAAGACAGCACACAGATCTGCCTCATCAGCATCACCATTTACCCCTATTCAATTCATCACCTAGAGCTTTATTAGTTCCCATTTTTTTAGGTAGGAGGAAAGGGCTGGACTAAGAACTGCCGCCTATCTATAAAATAGATTTAATAGTCCATAGGAGTCTAAACATTGTAATAGTTTCAAATGACCGCAATGCTCTGTAAGTGTTACAAATCACAGCCTGCAGTTTTTGCCTGCCGCAAGAAAAGCACGGTATAATTTGATCTGAATTATTTCTCACTCCTAACGCGTTCTCACAACAAAACTCGTGTGGTTTCTATTTTTTCAACTGATATCTCATTGTGTTCCTGAGTGGAAGACAATACGTTTGAATCAGAATTCTGGAGAAATTCGGGAATGCAGACTTGAAGTTATCTATACAGAATGTAAATCAAATGTAATTATAATTCATTGCTTAATCACTGTAAGTGTATAATCACTGCTGTTGGAGTATAAACCTTCGGAACTTTACAAATGAGGAAAAAAATACAAGATTTCCAACAGCGATGATATTTAACTACACTGCGTTCCAAATTATTATGCAAAAAGTGTTTAGGAGTGATAAGGTAAGAATTTTTTTGTTCGTCAGTTG
>JBBPCX010070852.1:0-10382 GCA_037974365.1 Hydrocynus forskahlii
TGTGTGTGTGTGTGTGTGTATGTGTGTGTGTGTGTGTGTGTGTGTGTGTGTGTATGTGTGTGTGTGTGTGTGTGTGTAGGTGTGTGTGTGTGTGTGTTTGTGTGAGAATCGTAGTCGTTCACGTGTGTGTGTGTCAGGGTTTTCCCCTGCCCTATTAATCATCCCCTGTCCTTGCAGTCAGCCAAATGTTGCTCCTTGCTGGGTGTTTATGTGGATTTTTATGAATGTTAATTTAATAATTGAAATAAAACCACAGATGAACAAATGGAATCATGTCTCATGCGAATCTGTGTGTCTTTAAACTGGTAACGAGGAGATTCCTTAGGGTGAAATTCCCTTAGGTGGCATAGTCACTCTGCTCTTGCTTGTGTTCTGCTACAACTGGGTTATACTATTATGAGTTCTCTGGGTAAAGCCGTGTTTGAAAATAAATACAATATAATCAAGTAAATAAACATGACCCATTACAAATTAGTAACATTACCCATTTGATTGTCGTGAGTAATGGCTACAGCTAATCAGGTATGAGCATGTGTGCATGTCTTGGCAGAGCTGGGGAAATGGCTATTAGTTAATTATTAGTGTTTTCTTAATGTTTATGGGTAAATATGACAGCGAATGTCTGCATACACTGGGCTGGAAACAGGCGAGTGGTTTGAATCTTGGCTGGGGTGGCTGAGGGTCTTTTCTGTATGTAGTTTGCATGCTTTCTTCAAGTCTGCATGACTATCAGGAAGGGCTCCAGCATCCCCTGCAACCCTGTTTAAAAATAAGCAGTTCAGATAATGGATTTTACATTTACACATTTTTTGTTTCCATTATATTGGTTTCCAGTATGTAAATTTCGGTATGCAGTTTTGCAGAAAATGTCATATTTATGTTTAAATATTTTGTGAAGGATGTTTTAAGTGATATTCACATGGAAAATCAATAGAAATGTTCCCCAATTTGACTGCCAATTTCAAAATAAATAAATTAGATTTCACATTTAGGTTTGTAACATTCATGCTTATTTGACTTTATAGTAAAAGTTCCCCCAGTATGTGGAGAAAAGCTCAACTAAACCCTGTGACTTCTTGAAGTGGTACTAAAATCTGTCTAAGATGGAATCATTTGGATTTGTAATGTATTACATTATATGACATCTCTCCAATTATATACATTTCAAGAGAAATCTATGATGGCATGATTCATACCACATGATGCTGCACGAGACAATGAGTAAACTCAACCCATTTACCCCTGAAATGAATAGCTTAATTTATTACCACTGCTTTAGGGGAGCAACGCAGTGAATGAAAAGGAAATCTATGCCCAGCCTCTTCAGTTAAGTACTTTCAAATGCCTATGCATTGAGCGAAAATGGTCTTACAGAAAAAGCATTCAAGGTTAATATCATTACTCACAACCTTGCTGAATATTAATAAATGTCCTGGTTTTCATGGTATATGCATTTTTAAATAATTTTTTCAAGGCCATGGCACCTTGGTGAGGTTCTTAGTCTGGACCTTGTTCTCTGTCTTTGTTTTTTTAATGTACATCTGGGCCTGGGGCTTGGGCAAGAACACTGCATAATTCAGTTGAAGTATCTGGGTAAGAACTTGCCTGGAAAAGTCTGTTTATCTGTTCACTTTAAAATATAAACAAGTTACATAATTGCATACCTTGTGTTTCATACTCTGGGACACTACATCAATGACATCAGTGAAACAACAAATTTACACTGTTTTTCTATTGCTGCAAAAATAGCTGAGAAATATTTGCCCAAAGTTTTTTTTTTTTTAGTTTTGCACCGGAGCTACAAAGCAAATGTACCTAAAAAAGTAGCACTATGCAAGCTGCATGGATAAATCATCACACACTTGCTTCAAACTGCATCATGTAAGTAATCTTGGTGGTTTCTGACACTGCATGGCATACAGTTATAAAATCTATAAAAATGTACTGTTATCCATAAAAGAGCTTAATATAGCATAAAGCAATGCAAGCTGGTGAAATGTTTGAGAATAGTATAAATACAAGATGAGGCATGGTAAAGGCGCTTTAAAGGAAAAAGCTGCCGGGGTAAAACTTTTTCTCCCATAACGAAACAATGGGCCCAATCTTATCTTGACATATTTACTGTATGGCTATGGTGTAAATACTCCTGACATTTCATCTGGATCACTGCAGTCCTGGGATTCATTCCTCCACAAACCTGTTGGGAGTCAGCCAACAAGAATAAAAAAATGTTAGAGGTGTATAGACCAATAAGCCACAATGTTAAAAATGGACCAGCGAAGTGAATAACATTGATTATCTCGTTACAGTGGCACCTGTCAAGGGGTGGGATAAATGAACAGCAACTGAGCAACTTTAGGACGGGCCAAACTGAGTAAACAACTGGGTCAGAGCATCTCAAAAACAGCAGGTTTAGAGGGGCATACCTACAAAAAGTGGTCAGCACCTACCAAAAGTGGTCCAAAGAAGGCCAACCAGTGAACCAGTGAAAGGGCCATGGGTGCCCGAAGTATATGGAAGGGCATGGGAAGCAAAGGCCAGTCCACCTGGTCCAATCCCGCAGAGGAGCTGCTATAGCACAAAGAGGTGAAAAACTTATATTGGCTTTGACAGAAAGGTGTCTGAACACACAGTGCATCATGACCAGTCAGAGCACCCATGCTAACCCCTGTCCACCAGCAAAAGCTCCTACATTGGGCTTTTGAGCATCAGAGCAATAGAAAACGTTGGCCGGATCTGATTATTCATGTTTTCCTCTTTCAACAGGAAAATGCATCCTGCCACACTGCAAAAATTATTCCAGAATGGTTTGAGGAACATGACAAAAAGTTCAAGAGTTTTGACTTGGCCTCCAAATTCCTTAGGACTCAATCTGCTCAGGCATCATTGGGATGTGCTGGAAAAAGTAATCCAATCCATTGAGTCCCCATCTTGCAACTTATAAGATTTAAAGCACCTGCTGTTAACATCTTAGTAGCAGATACCACAGCGCAACTTCAGAGGTCTTGTGAAGTCCACACCTCAAAGGGTCAGAGGTGTTTTGGGGGCACAAGGGGGACAGGTGGTTCAAATGGGTAAATATTGAATAAAAGGTTTGCTATAAATGTTTAATGGATGAAAAAATTAAATGGTTGTGTTTCTGTTTGGTTTTAATTGGTCTTTTGTCATACCTTGTTAAAAGGAAGAAAATATTTTAAAACAATTTGAAATATAGTACCAGAATCGATTAGACATAGATTATACATTCTTTAAACACATTGACAAAGAGATGCATGATTTATCAAGGAGAGCTTCCTACTCCAGGTAGGGGGGATTCTTGCCTGCTGTTCCACTTAATATCTCTAATCTTTTTAGGTTTAGGCATCATCTGTTCAGGTTTAGGCATCAGCTTTCCTTTGACTGTACAATTTCCTAAGGAGGCCCCTATACAGAGTAGCACATGGTGTAAGTGTGCTGTGTATTTATTTAAGTCCATGGCCAGTATGTTCCAGGATGTCCAGCGGTCTCAGACCCGAGAGGCCTGGTCTGGGGCCGGATCTTGGATTCAGTCCTGGTTTGATTTGAAGTTCCTTAACCTCTGAACTCCAGTTTTCAGGTCACAACTTGCATTCTGTATTGCTGTAATTGAGATGTGTGAGTGTGAGAAACCATGTTAAGAATGGGTTAAATGCCGAGAACAAGTTTATGCTGTTCAGTTTTCTGTGTTGTGGTGTGTTCATGTATAACAGATGGACACTTTATGCACACTGTTAATATGATTCCCTTTAAGAAACCTTATTTGTGTCATTTTCTTTACAGAGAATGTGTTTACTTCCCTCACAAACACCTCTGGACACTTTGGAAGCATGTCACTAAAATGGAAGCAAGCCCCAATGACATTGCAGGTGACAGGAAGCCTAATATTGTTTTGAAAATGTGCATTTTGTGAGGTCTCCTGCTAAATGTTAATGTTTTAGTTTTGTTTTTTTGTACCACTGTAATTATCCCCTGCTAACTGCTCATGATATCAGGAGTTTGCTTGACGTTTGGTGTGACATCTGATGAAAGACATTTCACCAATATAATTGACTGTCGAGCCGCCAAATGTGTTTCTCATTTGCATAAAGTTAAGTAATTTTTTTTTGTGTGCCCTGCTGACAATCTCTACAGGACTTTCACCTGATTCCATAGACATTAACAGAAAGAAAAAAAAATTTCATTACACTAACATGTAAATGCAGCATTACGTAGTACTTATGTAGTTATTATATAATAGTTACTAATAGTTAATAATTACTGAACAATGTGATCTTAGACTTAGTTTATAGAACCAGTCACAGAGAAGAAACTAATAAACACACACATACACACACACACACACACAAAAGCAGGAATAAATGAGTAGTGCTGTTGATATTAACCCTTAACATCACTAATAACTACCAAGGAGCTACTGATTCAATATTGATCACATAAACATTCACAACTGCTGTAACAAAATGGCTCATAATAAATCATTCTTGGAACTAAATAGCAGTAATGTGTTTCTTGGGAGCTGCCATTATTAAGGGAAATGGTGGAAAAGTGTCATTTATTCCTGTTTTTATGTGAGTGAAGTCAGAAGAGCAAGTTCTACACAACACAGTGTGTGATTTAAAAAATAAGCACTTAGTATTTGGCATTATGGTGTTTATCATGTGTTCATTTGCTTTTATATATAACACTAAGTAATAACTGCACCTTAAGAATTAGAAGACCATCACATATTCAGTACTGAGTAGGAGAGCATCACATTTTCAGTACTGATAGTTTCATAATTTGCCAAGTTGACAGAATTCCGGTATAATAGGACATCAGGTCAAATGGGACATAATTGTAATTATACCCTGAAAAGTCAAAGCTATTGGTTACGAGATCTTTATGTCCAAAGTTGCATGACCCCTAAAAGCAAGAAATAAGAGAAATGGCATTCGATTTTAATACAAGGGTATAGAATATAAATAAAAGGGGTACAATTTTACAGTCTAACTACCCTCATAACGTGTTTATACATTGTTTTGTATCAGGTTGCATTAGGTTTCAGACAGTTAACAAATCATTAATAAGCAGATATAAACAAGAAATATAACCGTTAACATTAATGCAGGCTCACCATTTGGCAAGATCTGGTGATTTAATGGGAGTACCATGTTAACGGATACCTGATGAAGCTGACAATTTAAGATTCTGCCTGAGAAATGAACAAGATAAGCTAAGCCACATTGTGAGCCTGCACCAATGTATGAGAACTGCTATAACTTGTTTATAACTGCTTATTCATGATTTACACATTGTCTACAACCTAATTAACAACTACATTTAAAATCACTTAAAAAATCCATTATAAGGGTAGTCTTATTGTAAAGTATTCCAATAAAAGGGTTAAAGGGATTAAGGACACACATGGTTCCCCTATTAACTGCGAAACAGTATCATAATATTTCATCAGTATCAACTGTGCTTTTGAATCCTTGAGGATCCTCCTTTTTTGGCTGAGTTGAACAGTTATAAGCCATTGTGCCAGCACAAAAATAATCATAATGATAACATTGCACAGTCAGACAACCTCTTAGATATGTGCTACCGTCTTGCATGCCCCAAAAATAGGCCCACAGCCAATTAGCACTCTTCTGCCTAGCCCATGAAGTGAAGTTGATCCTTTGTGGATTTGAATTTCTAGCGCAGGATTTTCAATGCAATATTAACACATCCTGTCATTTCAGCTTTAGCTGTGCTGAAGACAAGCTGGATAAAAGAAAAAAAATGAAAAAAAATGGCGTAATCAGCATCACCCCTTTCATCTCCTAACTCGTTTGTACGACCTGTTCGGTGCAAATCTGGTGCGGGCGGTTCGTAGAGAAAGAAAAGATGGAGCTATAAAATAATTATTGTTCTTCTATAATACAGTGGGAGTCATTGCATTTGAGATTGCATCACTGCCCTCAGCTAGTTTCCTCGGCTTAGAGGCGGATCATTCTGCTGAGCCATTTCACCCTTGCGTTTCATGCGGCCTCTTCCGACTAAAAAAAGCTTCATCCAGCAGAGCTGAGAAATCCTGTCTTATTCAAAACCCTTAGCTATGGGGATGTTGTGGGGGTAGAGGGGGGATATCCTGCCTTCTCAGTGTCAGCTTTGCTGCATGTTTCGCCACCGATATCCACTCACTGGTCCTGGAGTATTTTTTGCCTGGTTTAGAATGGTACTCTTTGCCTACATTCATTAAAATTAAACCTGGAGTTTAAGTCATTAGGCTGGCTTTTGGATTTCAGAACTACTCACCATTTTTTTTGCTAAAATAAACCATGACTGTTCCGGAGAGCCACCAGAATTTCATCAGTAACTAGGACAGGCCAAGACATTCTTCAGTAGACCAAGACATTTAGGACAACTTTGTGGACACAGTTTGGGGAAGGTCCTTGTCTATTCCAGCATGACTGTCCCCCAAGGTCCATAAAGACATGGTTGGATGGGTTAGATGTGGAAGAATTTGACTGGCCCTCACAGAGCCCTGACCTCAACCTCATCCAACACCTTTAGAATGAACTGGAACAGAGATTGTGAGCCAGTCCTTGTCGTCCAACATCAGTGACTGACCTCATAAATGATCTACAGAATGAATGGGCACAAATTCCCTCAGAAACTCCCAAATCTTGTGGAAAGCCTTACAAGAAGAATGGATGCTGTTATAGCTGCAAAGGGGGGCCAACTCCATATTAAAGTCTATGTATTTGAGTGCAATGTCATTGTTGTCTCTGTTGGTGTAATGGTTAGGTGCGCCAGTACTGCTGTGCACATAGTGTACATAAAATAAAGCAGAGTGGTGTTTTATCATTTTGGAAATTTTGAGATGTCTAACCATTCCTTTTAGGTGGATTTCAGAATTACTCAATGAGACTCTTTATCTAAGCAGCACAGATAAGCAATAAAGACTGAAGACCCATCTTTTCATTTCAAACGAAAGGGCAAGAGGCCGGTTTCATGGCTGACACTTCCACTGAACTATGACTTCATTCTAATGGGAAGTGACATCAGCCCCAGTGACCCAGACAGGGGCATGGGGTGGGAATGGTGGAGCTCTAGAGGGTTGGAGGGTCTATAAAATGACCTGGCTCAGGTTAATGTTCCCCTCCATGCTTCTCACACAAAACAAAGCAGCCCACAGAAGAGAACAGCTACAAGAATGTGAATCACTGTGGAGAACATGGCTGACAGCAATTCTGACCTGTTTCTTTCTGCAAGTGCTATAATGTGCAGATCTTATTGAAATGGGTATGTTGTAAGGCTCTGGATTTTTTGCAGTTATTTATAGTGTACAGTTTTTTATTATACTGTTATATGGTTTTTATTCTCCTGGTTATGCTGCATCTAATTTCTTCTCTTGTTCTGTCCACTTTGCTGTCTTATTGTGTCTTATTTTATAGAATAGAATATTATTCTAGAATATTCAGGAATAGGATAGAATAGAATAGAATAGAATAGAATAGAATAGAGTAGATAAGATAGAACGACACAATAAAAATGTCTATTCAATTCCTTCTTTTTCTTCCCAATTTAGTCATGTCTGACACTTAAGATTTCCCAATCATACAACAGTACCAAAGCTGCGGGATTGAAGGTTAGCATGTTTCACTCGTTATATGAAGCGCTTGCACATCATTTTGAACTGCTGCTAATGCAAAGTCATGGGACATCTGAACATGCTTTAAGAAAACTTAAGTCAAGTCAAGTTATTATCATACACAGCTGTTATTCATTGTGCTTGAATTATTGTTCTATTTGTTCTTTTTAGGAATAGAATACAAATTCAAACTGAAGAAAATAAATGCAAACAAAATATATGAAGAAATGAAAGAAATTAAATAATTCATAGAAAATCAATTAAGGAAGACTGAAAGTGCAATTAAAATGCCAATATTTAAATGAAGGAGGAGGAGAATAGAACGGTTTTTATGCTGACTGATGGGATATGCTACCCACCGAGAGAGAGAACAAGGCCGGTTGTTTTCTCTTGGGCGCTGAGCATCACTAGGGATCAAACTCGCCATCTCCCACTTACAGGTTCAACACTTACACAGTTACGCCACTCAGGGCCTCCCTCACCTAAAACAATTTGCTTAGATTTTTTCCCCAAATTTCAACTTTCACTCGAACCACAGCCTCAACACAAAAACCTTAACCTAAGCCTATCCCTAAGTCTGCTGACAATCAATTGTTTTAGCTTCCTTTACTCTGAACTGAAAAGTGCATAGAATCCTCTGAATTTTGACATCTCCTGTTTCTACCATCAACAGTTAATTACTGCCATTGATTTAGTCCCGCATTTGTTACCCACTCCCTGAATATGAATTTGCCTGTTGTCCATAGTTTTGCAGTTTGAGTTACTTCCATAAAATCTTCTGCTAAAGCACTTAAATTAGTCTCAGTGTCTAATGTTGGAAAAATGAATTTTTGTCAATCTTCGGACAGCATCTAGCAATAAGCTTGCAAAACAATGCACCCAATTTCTCCAAGGTTACGACTCCAAGGTAATGAAAATCCAATAGCTTCCCCGACGCCTGCGGAAACCGTGTCTGTGTCTTCAGGGTGATAATTAGCGCTTAAGAAATGTCACTTTCTGTTTGAAGCATGGGACTGCGTTGTGTGCACCCTCCGCAAACACGGAACAGTGCCTCTTTGCCTTCAGCAAGATGACAGCGGAGCTGGGTAATGATGCTGCAAGAAGGCCTTCGAACTCCACAAAACTGAGATTTAGCTGGCTAGGTTGGGTAGAGACAGCAATCCCAGCACAGACTCCCTCTTCCCTCTGGTAATTAAAGCACAAGGACACCATAAAGGTTAGTTTCAGTTGATAACTCAATTATCTTAATCCTTTCCTCCACTTCCCTCACTCTTTTGCTTAATGAAGCGGTGGCTTCAGCTGTGGGCTGGGGACCCTGTCTGTGAGGGAACTTCGAAATGTGGAAGATATTCATGATAAAATGCATTGCAGTACATGGACTTTAGAGGGAGTCGCAAGGCCAGCTCCATAGGCACAGCTTCATGATCTGAATGGAACATTTGACCCATGCCCTTGTCATGTGGTTCCTCCTTAATAGAAGCAAACAGCTCACAGGCCTGGTGGTATAAACAGCTACTGACAGGTGCCCAACATGTGGTCCTACTGTACGCAGCACAAAGAAATCACTTCACTATTATCATGAAGATGGCTTAAGCTCTGGCCTCTCAAATGGTTCTCATACGGCAATGGCAAGCAGGATGTAGTTTAATGTGAATAAATTATTCAAAATGAATGTTCTTGGTAAAAGCAGAAGATGGTAATGAGGTAACACCCTTTAAAGATCAATGCTCAGAAACAATCTTTGGGTGCCAAACTGGGCTGTAGAAAATCTCAGAATTAAGAAATTGTAGGTGATTCTGTGAGTCGATGACTTCATCTTTCAAATCTTCAAAAAGGGATTTGCCTTCAATCTCCTCAATCTGTTTTCTGACTGGCTGAGTAATGTTGTAAGTATTTAATCAATGATCGCTAATATCAACTGAATTGTATAATAATATTCTAAAGCATTAAAACCATTGGATTGCTTGTGGAATAGTCTTTCATCATTACATTGTTAAATAACCATAACCTACTGATAAACTACATTGTCTGAGAAACAAAACCACAGTTATTTGTATTAATAATACGTTTAAATGGGTTATTCAGCAATGATGTAATGGATGTTGCATTTTGTTCCTGTTTTATTTATTCGTGCCGTACAACATCATCCCACAGCCATAGTAAAAATCAGTGTAATTTGCTTAATAGTGCAGTCTGCACTTTGCAATTGCAGGTGTAGTGTTTTCCATAATTCTCAGTCTAAGCAATTTAAGATCAAAATTTGCTTTAAGCAATCGGCTGTGTATGTGTAATATGCTGATGTTTTGCCATGTGTACTTCTCCCCATGGAAATTTATCACCCGACTACTTCAAGTTTTATTTTTGCCGGGCAGTGTTCTGTTATGAAATGCTAATGGCATATGCAAATAGGGGAAAAGGCCAGCAGTGCCACATATCATACAAATGGTAAAATAGGCCATAAAACTTCATTTATGAATGAGAAATCAGTTCTCACACTAAAACAGACAGTGCACTTTATGAACCTGGTACAATTCAAAGGCACTTTTAGTGTGAACTCTGGCCACCTTTTCATCACACAGAATTGTTGTGTGTCTGTGTGTGTGTGTGTGTGTGTGTGTGTGTGTATATATATTTTGCATATAAATACATATATATATATATATATATATATGTATGTATATACATGCAAAAATAATAGTTGAAGTACACCTGTGATAATTGATCTTTCTTGACACAACAATTGTGT
>JBBPCX010070853.1:0-10382 GCA_037974365.1 Hydrocynus forskahlii
GGCGATGTACACAGTTTTAATCGTATGTCTCAGCAGCTTGGCAATTAATAGTACAGCTCAGTCTGATTTAAAAGCACAGAAACATGTCTTACTTGGGATATTGCAAGATTTCTGAATATTTATGTGTGGGAGAATTAGCCTTTCACTGGGGTCAGTTAATTGAAATGTATGAAGCAGGAGTGTAAAGACTGACTGGGGCTCGTCCCTGCGAGGAGAGATAATAGTTTTTTTTTACTCCCTGAAATGTTTCCTAAAATTAACAGATTTTCTTGCAGGACTCAAGGCTTCACTTTCACCGACACGGATGAAGAGAATTCATTGCGCTACTCAGTAATCTGTGCTAAAGGTGGGAGAAAAAAACAGTGCTACATAATATCGCTATATTTATTTTGGCACAATATTGTAACAACTCAGCAGTGCCAAGTATCTATTGAATATTATTTTAGGATTATTAAAACATTTTAGTCTATTATTGTGATACAAGTGTAATCTGATAGTATTACTTCTGAAGTCAACAGGGTGAAAGACCTCTTAACCATTTCTGAATCACTGTTTATCCCTTGGAATTGGTACTTAAAGCTTTTTTAATTGGAGAAATTAATTGGATAATATAATTCAGTATATATTGATATTGTAATATGTAGCAGTATAATTGCAATGCTGATATTCTGGCCATATCGTGAGCTTTATTTCAGTTTGAGAAAACTGAGCAGACAGCAGAGTCAGTTTTGTGTCAGAGTTTGTGTTGATGTTCTGTGAGTGGTCTGAAGACAGGATGTGGCTTCAGCTCTGCAGAAGAGCCATGTAGATTCCGCCTCCTGTGACTTTTCAAGGTTATTGGCCCTGGGTTCTCTGAAGCAGAGCTCGGCCTTGTGTGTCAGCGACTCGCCCGCTGCTCCACTCAGCCGCCAACAGTTTATGAGCCTGGAGCGTGATCAGAGGCGAGCGAGATTAACGAGGGCGGTTCCTGGACTTTATTGCGTTGGTGATCATGGAGGGTACAAAACGCAATTACAGCGTGGTCACCACTGCAGTGGAATGCTGAGTTTGTTTGTTTATTTATTTATTTATTTATTTATTTGTAATATGGATGTTAACACAGGGTCAACATTGCAATGCAGTGTGTTGGATGAGAATAAATCACTACATTTATGTTCCACAGATATTTAAAGCAATAAAATATTTCAACGTAAGCTCATAGTTATGTAGTTATGTATACACGGTATAGGGTGTAGTTTAGGAACCAGTATTGCTGGCAGTTCAGGCAGCCAATGGCTTTTAATAAATACTTATCTTAAAGAGAGCATCTACTTGGTGTCAGTTGTTACATTAACAACTCACCGTGGCACCAATGGAATTTCTCCCACATTTGTGGAGAGGGCAGTTCATGTATTGACCTGCATCCTCCTCATTCATTCCGTCTCACTAATTTTGTGAATTTTTGTTGCATTTTTCCAGTTAAAGATTGGTAGCAGTTCTTACAAACCCTCTATTCATAATGCCTTATAAGGCCTCACGTGACATGCATATGCGTATATACAAATAATGTGTGTACAGTTGCTAATAAGTAGCTATAGTTACATGTTCAACACTTCACAATCCAAGAAGGCATGACTGTAATGTCAAGCTTTATAATGCATTACAATCTATTCATAAGAACATTGTAAACATAAGTTATTTACTGAAATGACATTTCCTAAACATTTAAATGACACTGGCCTTTAAAGCCAATGGCCTTGGCAGAATATCCCCCCCCCCCACCAACCCCACAAAACCAGGTGTGAAATGAAAACAGTCAACAAAACGGTCAAGCCAAATGTTTTGTCTAAGAAGCACAAATTTATACACAAATACCATCAAATATGCACCCTAGTGAAATAAATAAAAAAAATCCTGCTTCTGGAGCCTGTTAGCCTGTTAGCTCTATTATCTGCTGAGCTAGTGGCCTAATGTACAGAATGAAGTCCAGTTACTGAGAACATATAGTGGAACTAAGTACACAAAACTCATGCACAGGTGGTTGTCAAAGTAACTGGGTGTATAACATAGCAACATATACATATACCAGTATGTAAAACTGTATACACGTTACACAGAACCCTATGTAAACACTATACAGGTTACACCACACAACAGTACACACATTATAGATACTGTTGTGCACAACCGTAGGCACAGCATTGTTTTTATCATTAATAACACGAAGAAAAAGGTGTATATAGCCTCCGTCTGCAAATACATGCAAATGACCGAATGTTTCACTTCTCTTGAAAGTCTTCCAGGAGCTCTTGGCTCTGAATGCAGTGAGTATGAAATGCTTCCGGAAGTGTAAACGACACTGCAGCAGCTGCAGCCCACGCCGCTGAACTGAACTGCCTGTGAGAGACTGATTGACGTGTTAAACTAAATAATAAAGGAGAAGAGCAGGTAGATATTAAAGGGGCTGTTAAAATTGTGGTCCTGTTGGAAGCTGCCATCAGACCTGCAGTCCAGAGAGATCGGCAGTGACACCTAAATCACAGGGCAGCTCGAATTGTCAACTTTGTGGGAGATGCACACAGAAACCCAGGACAGATTCAGAGATGCGGAGAGTGAAACAGGACAGTCCGGGGAGTATGTTTTCCAGGAAACTGAGACGTGCAAAGACAGAAGAGGGAACGGTCACTTCAGAAGCACTGATGTGCATCAGGCCATGCATGAGAATAAAACAGGCCCAGCTAGAAGAGATGGGGAAATATATAAAAATAATTACACGAGCTGCACAATATGAGCAACACATCAGTACTGCGACTTTATGGCTTTATACTGACATTGTGATGCCTTGCAAAATATTAAAGGCACCATATCGTCACATTTCTGGAATTAAGAAGGCTTCTTAATTCCAGAATACAATCTATATATGGAAAATAAGATACAAAAACGGTCCGGTTACAAATCATAGTTTTATGAAGTCACAAAACAACACATTTTAAAATATATCTCCTTATTCTGGCTACAGCAGTTAGCCTCACCCATTCATGCTCTAATTCACCTTTAACTGTTAAAGTTGGACTTTTGTTGAATGACATGAAGTCATCGATTCACCAGAACAGCCAGTAACTCACCTGAAGCTGTGATTGGTCACCCTTTCAGAAACACTGTGATTGGTTAGAGGCTCATTTGCACCTTCAGCCTTTTGTGATATCATTATTGCAGAGAGAAATATTGGGATAATGACTGATAGTAAATTTCAGCATCAATATATTTAAGTTGGCATTAAAATGTAATAGCGCAGTAAAACCCATAAATCCAGTGTCTCACAAACCTGGTGCAGTTTGTTTTGGTTTAACTATTCTGTTTTCTTCGTACACTTACACTGAAAGGAGCCTCAGAAACATTGGAAATCTTTTACAGACAGAAAGCCTATTTCCAGGAAGGAGTCTAATATTCCAGTTATTTAATTTCTATTGATCTTTCAGAGCTGTAGCTTCCAGTGAGTGTCGGATACTGTGGTTAACCGCCAGGTTCTGGATGTCAAAAGTGAATTCGAAAATAATTAAAACAAAGTCACTGTTTTTGTCATGACTATGCTTACGTCAAATATGGTACTGTAAATATTACTAAAACTGAAAAACAGTGTCTGGGTATATCAGCACTATGGTGTAGACGAGTCTCACCTTCAAGGTTACTATTAATCTGGTTCTGCCCGCCCAAGCAATAGGCATTAGACATGATTGATGATACCTTCAAACCTGTCCAGAGGCAACCTCTCAGCAAGGTGGATTTGGCTGAAGCTGATTCTCCAGTGGAAACAGAAGAAAACCAAGATTTCCCCAAAACTCGTCACATATGAAGGGTTGTATAAATACAAAAGGCTTCTGTTTGATGTTAAAGCAGCATCAGGGCTGGCAGAGGGCCATGGATAATGTGCTACTGCATTTTCCAGACACCTCATGTCAGATTGTTCAAACCAAACATCATATACTGTCAGCAAATCAAGAGTCCCAAGCAGATTTGAGCCACATGCTTCAAGAACAAAGGATGCACCCTTTTGATTTCCAAGGATTTGCAGATGGAACTAAAAACTCCTACTGAACTAGCTTCGTCCCTTGAATGACGGTCACAAAGCAGTGTGAACGAGCTTTCAAAGGAAAACTGGTCACACTATGACCTTCCACGGAGTCTTTGCCACATGGTATCAACACGATTGCATCACACGGCGTGACAGATGGCAGTGAATGCCACAATAGCTTTGGCATCACGATCGCTTACTGCTGCCGAAGAGGAAAAACCCACCGATAAACCATGGTGCGTTACGGAGGTATTAGCAGTTTTTCCGGCCCGTAGTTCTATGGCGGGGCTCTTGTTCATGACCACCAGCCAGTCAAATCATTTCCCAGCCCTCAAATGCAGACGCATGAATGCAGATGGGTTTTGTTTCCACAGATACACAATTCAAAAGGACACGCAGACATGCAAATGCCAATGGCACACTGGACTCGCTGCTGGAAGGGGAATGGCTGTGAAAGCCACAAGCGCTCCAGATCCAAAGCCTTTCCGTCACAGCTGAAATGATTCAAAGAGAAACCAGGAGAGGCTCTCGGCTGCACAAAAACCCCTGGAAAGCACAGCAATTTGGACTGCAGTGCTAATGCTAAGGTGGACATAATGTTGCATCATGTGGATTCTTAGCTGTCATACCTTCCAGTCTCTGAACCAGCTTGGAGTTCTGGTTGTCTTGGAGTAATTAAGGTGACCAGAACTTAACTCAAGGCTTATGCTAGGTGATAAGGAGTAGACTAATAGTAGATGGTATAATGGTTCATTAAAATCGGTCCCCAGTGCTGGGTAGATCGAAGTGGCTAAAGGTGTTTCAGATGATCTCTACTTGTACGACTGCTAATCTGAGGGTTTAGTTTGGGACGATATGCACAAAATCATTCCCACTTCGTAAATATGTTTTAAATTGCTTTCTTTTTATCTTAAATTTGTCTTAAATCTATTTTTTGTTCTCTTGATTTTTATGGTTACTCTTTTATTTTATATCTGTGAAACACGAATGGCCTTTGTGTGATAGCCTATATAAATAAACTAAATACTAGATAAATAAACCATGATCATTTTTGATCACAACAGCTATTGCTTAGTGGGATAAATAAGTGGGATCAGTATTGATATCGGTATCAGTACAATCCTAACTGCACCTGTCAAAAACTGGACTGAATTTCCACATCCATTTTCCACAAAGCCCAGTTTTGAATGCCATGCACAGCAAACTTCAAGGAGTATATTGTTCAATATCATTGTCATGATAATGATACAATATCAGATTACAATTAATTCAGCATTAAAAATGATTCTGAGGTTTTTTGTAATTTCTTTAAGTAACAGTTACCTTCTTGCAACTTTCTGTCAGAAAACATGATGGAGAAATGCCAAATGATTATTATTTTGTTTCCTGTGTGGTGTGAGATGTAGGAATAAACATTTCAACATTGTAAAATAAGTTCACAGTGATCTGAATGTAACGTGCATCCAGGTGTGTTTACATAACTCCAAGATCAGACACAGGCAGGTGAGGGTTGTGAAGGGTGTGACTGTCTCAGAGAACTGTTGGTCCAATTGGTCGGAGGAGGACAACCAGGTTGGTGTTCATGAAGGACTACAGCCAATCAGTGGGGAAACTTTCTCTACTTGAAACACTCATTTGCTCTTCCTGACTCTGAGAGAGGGCAACTCCAAACAAAGTTCAAGAAGAATAAGAGGATGTCTTTATCTGCGGCGGGGCAGCACATTTAACCAGGGGTTATTTGCAAGAGAACCATCTCTCTATCAATACCAGCCACTACTCCAATGAACCCTCCACCCCTCCTACCCCCCAGAGGTCTGTGGTACAGTGAATTAATTTGCGCCTGGCTTTGAGGATGCCTCCATCGCCCTGAGTGTCGAGTCGAGAATCGCTGGAGCCCATGGAGGTTTATCAAGCTCTTGTTATGCATTTCTCCAGGCCTAAAAAAAATTAAAATGAAAGAAAGAAAGGAGGAAGTTGTTTGTCAAACAAGGCATGAGGAACATCTGGAGTGCCACTGATTTCAATAATTCATCCCCCGCCTTCATAACCAGCAATGCAGAGAATATGAATGCAGAGCCTCCCCCAAGAAACGGTCCTGGAGGAGAGATCTGGGGGCACGGCGTGATGGAGATGCATGCTAACACATGGCTGACTTTCTCGGTCTGGAGAAACGTACTTAAATGTGTGTTTTAGCGCTCAAAACTGGGTTAAAATATTAAAATACTTTAAAATGATTTGTTTTAATGATTTATTAATAGTGAAACGACATACCTGAATGATACACTGCTTTATTTAAGCAAAGGAAACATTTTTTTAAAGTGTATAGAAACACATTGCACAGTGACTACTGGAGCTGGATTAAACCGTTATAAACGTTAATGTAGGTTTATGTCTGGTACCATAAGGCTTCTGTAACTGTAATGTGGTTTTAGGAATGTAGTAGTGTTACAGTTTAGTAGTATTTTAGTATCTCCTAAAATAACTTTACGGAAAAGGAGAAAACACAGTTATAATACTTATGATGTAAAAAGTAATTTCTGTTAATCCGTTCATCTTTCAGAAAATCCGTTTAGTTTTCACAAAATGCAAATGATGTAAAAGGTGATGCATGATGTTGCATCATATTGTCATGATTACAGTGTTACTTTTTGCTGTGTATGTTATTAGCATGAATTTGTTGCTAGATCAAGTCAAGTATATTTATATAGCCCACTATCGCACACAAAGGTTGTTCTGAAAGTGCAGTACAATGCCAGTATTTAAAAGAAGGTGGAGCTGCTTAATAGTGCAGTTTTGCAGCATTTAAAGCTACAGTTGGTGCAAATCTGATACTGATGGGCCATTTCACCATGTTTAGCTTCAGCTCTTTTCACCACTGACCAGCTCCTGCAGATCTAAGGGACCTACCAGGAAATCTACTTCAAACGTATCAGAGATGTATTTAGGACCCAAACCTTTGCATGACTTGCACACAATGTGTGATGCTTTGAAATCAATTCTGTATTGAACTGGGGGCCAGTTCAAGAACTTGAGAACTGGAGTGGTGTGATCTCTTTTCTTGGATTTGGTCAGAACTCTGGCAGCAGTATTTTGAATGAGCTGGAGTTGTCTAATGGGCATTTTGAGAATCACAGTGAGGAAAACATTGCAATAGTTAACCAAACACAGATTTAATTTTTACAACTTCTTATCTTTACTCTGAGAAACTGAAAACATTATCATGAGAGACATTCTCAGCCACTGATTATTTTAATTGTGTTGAGAAATGTAACATTACATTAGTGATTTGCATTCATATCCTTTTATTGTGAATCTTCATTATGAAGATGTGTTAATCTGGAAGTAGTGCAGTCTGAACTACTTTAATATGTATCAGTTATTCCAGAGTTTCCCATACACTGATTTATTATTATAGTATCAACATTGCAATCCCCCCCACTGGGCAACAACCAAAAGGATGCAGCTGACTTGAAATGTGCCACCACATATTACATAGCTTAGAATCTAGTGGCTATTCCATACCGATGGTTACCTCACCCACTTTACCAAAAAAAAAAATCAAATGTCATTAATCCCCTCAAGGAGACTGCTGGGCTATCCCGTTAAGATGGACTCTGCCATCCACCCTTAAGCTTCCAGCACAAATACAATCTATTTCTATGGGGAACACTGTGATCTGTGAAGAACTGCGGTGATAAACCCAGTTTAGCCTCAGACAAAGTTTAGCTTCATGGAAATCCCAAAATGTTGTTTACTTTTGACAAATGGGTGGATTCTGTAGCTCTAGCTCTAAGCCTCTGTCAGTAGCGGTCAGCCTTATTGCTGAGCTGTCTCTCAGGGCTTAGTGGTTGAGGAACCCAGAGCTGTGCCTAAATCTTGAAGTTTTAGCAATTCTTGTCATCTCGGATTGTCTAAACTCCACTCCAGTGGTTTATGATAAACCTAAATATAAGTCTGAGACCAGTGTTACATTGTGTATGTGGTTCTTTCTGCAGCAAAAACACAAATTAACATTAGAATAAACACAAACAGACCAGAAAGCAGTGAAAATGATCTGGATCAGTTTTTCGTGTAAACTGTGACTAGGATTCCGATTGGTTTGTGTGTAAACAGTTAATCCGGGTCAGTTTTGTATGTAAACAGTAAAAGGATCCAGATCAATTTTGTGTGTGAACAGAGAATCTGGATCAGTTTCAAGTGTAAGCAATAAAGGGGTCCAGATTAGTTTTATATGTAAACAGTGAAAGGATCAGATCAGTTTTGTGTGTAAAAAGTAGTGGATGTTTGATGGTCAGAAAATCACAATGGGTTCAGGTTTCTTCTCTAGATGCTGCAGGATGCGTGAAGGTCCATTAGCAGCGCCTGATTTAATCTAATGAATAACTGATGGAGGCCAACCAGGTGTTTGATGGAGCTACAGGAACGCTGGAGAACATCACTCTTTACTGAATGAATGATATTAATGCATTTGTTCTAATATTAGTGTTAAACACTCACTGTCCAGATCAGAACAGCTTTTAAATAGCATTTACTCAGACCAAACTATGTAAATGACCTCTGTTATTGCCTCGTTCAGAAAACAGCACTCCGTATAACTGAATGGGATGGCCTAAGCTGCTGTAGGTTGAATAGGCATATGTGTCTAATTGCATTAGGGTTTGTGACATTACAAAGAGGTGTATTCTAAATGAGCTTGTGCATTCAAAATGGGCTGTTTGGGGACGGGCTTTAATATATTACATAAAACCACTGTGTTGATAAAAAATGTGAGGAAAGTTTAGGTTTCCTTGGCTTGGTTTTATGTAGAAAAGTTTTTATTCTGTTGGCAGATGGTTTTTCTTGTTTCAGGCGAAGTGGAACATAATAGGTGGGGGGTTTAAGGTGATTTTCTCTCACCAAGATGGTTTTTTGCAGCGTGGGCTCGTTGAGTGTGTCTGATTAGCCTGGAGCGCGGAGTCCGAGCGCTGAGTCATCGTGAGCGAAAGCTCAGCTGGAGAGCTTTGTTGGTTTTATCTGCTCCTCAGCAGCGCCAAGTCAAGAGGACGGAACTTAATCTTCTTCTGAAGGGGCTTCATCAGGGGCTCCAGCCCCACTAGAGTCACCTTGTAGTGTAAACACACACTTTTGACCATGATCGGCAGCTGATGATCCTCACTGTTCTCAACTGGGACGATATTTTGGGACGATGAATAAACACACAGACCTTCTTCAGAAAGTGGTCCTTTAAGCTCCTTAAGCATTCGTGGGTTAGTTTAGTTTCTCTCTCATCAGAAACAGTGCCAGATGTGCAGATGAAGGCGTTGGGCTGGCAGCTTCGCCCCCCCCCCTCCAAACTCAATCTGTCCCCAGCGTCTGGCATTTTCTGAGGAGATCTGAGACCAGCCTGGCACAGAAAACACTGAAAACCAGCCTGGTTTAGTTGGCTAGCAGGCAAAGGCCGCGTGTGTGTGTTTGTGTTTTCAGTCCGCTTTTTATTAATATTAACTCATAAATACAAATTTTGGGGGCAAGGGTTTCATGAATTTTAAGCTTTTGTGTGCATCAAGTTCATGCATATGGAAACAATCATTTATTTAGTATTTTCACATAAAAGGAATTAATTCTGGCCGATACACAAACAAAAAATAAAAAAATGAAAAATGTATAAAACATTTGGATGCACTTGAATAACTGATCAGCACAGGACACTTCAGAGCCACATTTCATTATGCATTTATTCTTTTCCCCCAAAGTTCTCCCCCCAGTTTAACCCTCAGTGTATTAGTAAAATCTGATGTCAACAAATAAAAATGGTGTAAAACATTCTAAAACCGGTGTTTGTTCTCCTATGAGCCGCTCTCCCCGCGTGGATGGAGGACTATCCTGAAAAGATTCTTATGTTTTGTTTCAGTTTGTTTCTTCGACCTAAAATAAAATACATTTCGGTATTTTTGTTCTTTCTGGGCATTTGCATGTGATGCCATTTTTGAAAACCCCAGTAATGGTTATTATTACATGTTTTTAAATTACAGTAACTTTGGTTCTACATGACATAGGAACACCTTCCTTATGATGACAATTAACCACTGGTTGTGCTTCCGGCACGGATCTGTGTTGCTCATGATCTCTTCCAGTGATACAATTAGAGCTGAAGAACTTTGGGCTTAATTTCTATCCTTTTACACGGGCTCGGGCCGGGCTCAGGCTTGCGTGGTAAATGAGCGGTCAGGTGATGCATTTGGATCAGCGAGAAAGATGTGAAAATGGATGATGAAGAGGTGAAACGGACGTTAGACTCTGGCGATTACGTTTTGGTTGCATCCCGACCAGCAGCAGCAGTGAAAAGGTGTTC
>JBBPCX010070854.1:0-10381 GCA_037974365.1 Hydrocynus forskahlii
CTTTGTGCACTGGGACACAGTCATGCTGGAATAGAAAAGGTTCTTCCCCACACTGGGTCCACAAAGTTGGAAGCATGGCGTTGTCCAAAACGTCTGAAGCGTTAAGATTGTCCTTCACTGGAAGTAAGTGGTTTAGGCCAAACCCTGAAAAACAGATGTGTCCCAATACTTTTGTCCATGTAGTGCATCTCACTTTATACACACATTTGTTACGTTTTGTAAAGGGCGTTTAAATTAAAATCAGAAAAGATGTTCCCTCAGGCAGTGATTACAAATGAGCTCTACATTTTATGAGTGTTATCAGTGTGCTGTGGGCGGTGTGTTGGTAGCCAGTGCTCAGGTCACACTCAGACTACACTGCGGTCCCTCCCTTTGGCCCAGCGCGGACCTTAATAACCCTCAGTCTGTTTGACCTTGTGTGAGATAAAGTGGATATAATGAAGGCAGAAGATACAGTGTGTATGTGTGTGTGTGAGTGAGTGTGTGTGTGTGTATGTGTGTCTGTGTGTGTGTGTGTGTGTGTGTGTGTGTGTGTGTGTGTATGTGTTTTGGTGGGAGCATGTATAAGCCTCAGGTTGCATGTCAGGAGTCATGTGCATACACATTCACATGTGTGTTTTGTATGTATGACATTCCAGAAATTCAAATAGAGGTTATATAATGTGGGAGTGTGAGGTTTGAGTGACAGAAAGAGTGGTGTGTGTGGGTGTGGGGGGTGGGGGGGGGGGACTGAAAGGTGTAAACAAGTGGGAGAGAGAGAGAGAGAGAGAGAGAGAGAGAGAGAGAGAATCAAAGGTAGAGAGCGTAAGAGGTGTAAACAAGCAGGAGAGAGAGTGTGAGAAAAAGGGAGAGGAAAAAGAGAAAGAGTGAGAGAGCGGGAGAGCAAGCGAGAGAAATACAGAGAGATGTTGAGAAAAAAAGAGAGAGATAAGACATAAAGAGACAGAGAAAGAGACTGTAATAGTGCTCAGAGGTCTCCATGAGAATGAAAATGAATCCCAAACCAGACCCAAACCCCCCTGTTTTAGCTCCGACCGCCTGGTTCTGCTAAACCCAACCCGAGCACGAACCCGCACACTCTAAAAAGAGGGATTATCACACACGGGTTTACAGGTTTTTCACTAAGCGCTTTGCTGAAAATGTCCCGCTGGGATAAACTGGTATTTTTTTGTGCAATCGCAGTATTTATAATGCAACTGTGTTTTTCATGACGAGACACTAAACAGTCAAAGACATGGCAACCCATCTGCACCAGTTACAATGAACCATTCGTCTTACTGATTAGCAGCAAACGCTGAATCGTCGCCAAATAAAAGATTTGTGCAGTTATTTGCCAGTTATCTCTGCCAAATTAACAATCACGAGGCCATGCACAATAAAGCATCCTCTTTGAAAAACAAAGTTGATTTGCTTCACATCAGCAGAAGTTGGAGGAAGAGAATAACAACCAGTGTTGCCATTTTTATTCCAACTACTCTAGCAGCTACATGCAGGGATGCTCAACAGGGAAAGATCTCCAACCAGTCCCATCGCTCTCATCCTCCATGGTGTGACTGAGACTGTTGATACCCTATTTTATTCAGGGACACGTTCACCCAGTCCTCCAATTCTGCCACTACAGCCGGCCTTCTCTTGTTGACCAGGTCATTGGATATCTCACCACTTGCTATGAAATAGAATATCCAATGCCTGGCATGGCTTCTACATTAAAGGGGACCTATTATGCAAAACTCACTTTTGTTAAAAAACAAGTTATAATAGGTCTGGGAGCTTTACAAAACATGTTCATGAAGTTCACAAAATCACTCTCACATAAAGATACATAAAGCTGCAAAGACCCAAGATGGCCGCTGAAAGTGGTGACAAGCAACAGGCTAGTGGGTGGGGTCTTGACAGATGAGGGGCGGTTCTATGCAAATTGGCCCCCTACTGACGTCACATGGGGCCCTCCATCCAAACGGCTCATTTTGAATGGGCCTGAAACTGTAAAGAATAGAGCTGGTGAGTCTCTGTATGTGAGAGCGATTTTGTGCAAAGAACTTCACGAACATGTTTTGTAGCCCATAGACCTGTTATAACTTTTTGCATAATAGGTCCCCTTTATGTTACAGGTAACATGTATCTGACAGAACTTTGCCCATGGCAATGGTACCTTTATGCACAAGCTTGACATCTCAGCATCTCAAATGGATGAACAAGTTTATCCATTTGAGATGTCGCTCATGAATAATGGCCTGATGAGGACTTT
Organism: Hydrocynus forskahlii; assembly: GCA_037974365.1. NCBI lineage: Eukaryota > Metazoa > Chordata > Actinopteri > Characiformes > Alestidae > Hydrocynus > Hydrocynus forskahlii. The sequence goes on from JBBPCX010070854.1 coordinate 2,249, forward strand.
CTGCAGCCAGAGATTTGCATTGGCACAAGAAGGGTAGGGTACATTTACGACACTTTTATCCAAAGCGACTTCCATTCTCTAACTACAGGGGTTAAGAGTCTTGCTCAGGAACTCAGTGGTGTCATGCTGAAGGTAGGATTCGAACTCATGACCAGAGGCAAGTATCCTACCCACTAGGCCACCACCACCCCACACGGTTTAGTATTGGTCCCCACTTAGTCTCAAAGAAATTTGATCTGAATCTTGAGGATATTTGGGGAAATGTTGATTTTTGGGGTGTGGTTCTCAAAAGGCAAATTTCCACCAAAATAGGACCAAAATTGTACCGCGATGCACTGAAGTTGTAGCACGTTTAGACTTTCCAGTGTATCTCAGTCCGGCAAAGGACTTTCAGACTCAATTCTCTCCACAGTTCATGGCCAGTCCTCCCAAAACTGCGTCCATGGAGTCGAACCGGCGGAAGGTTTTTCTGTCAGAGCCGCTTTTGTTATTGTGGTCTTTTATTATTTATAGTCTTGTTTGAGTTTTTTAATTTTTTCTCTGCATTCTTTATCCGTGTGATGAGAACTGAACCCAGATAACTTGTTAGTGATGTCCTGGATCACCTTCACATTTCTCACAGAGTTAACGATAAATTTGTTAGAGTCGTAGAAAACTCCCATCTTCAGTCCAAACAGACAGTAGAGCTTGCTCTTCGTCAACAGTCCAGGTGTTAGTTTAGGTCTCCATTTTATTTTTTAGAGCAGACAGAAAACAAACAATGGCCTCTTTCCAAATCCGCCTGTTGTCAACCAATCAGAAAGCAATGATGCAGTCGGCTCAGCTGCGGCCCACTTTCGGCCCTGCCGTCGAGCAGCTTGGTTTCGGCTAAGGTACGGGTGGCTTTATTTGTAATGGAAAAACATTTGTTCACAGTACTGCACAGTTCCTTGTGCCAGTCAAAAGATCTGGTGGTCTTTTTTAGCTAACTCGCTGGTCCAGACTGCTTCTCACATCACAGTTTCCCTACCAGCAAAGTTTCTTGATATTAGCGGGATTGAAGGCGTGTTTGAGTGCTGCATTCCACTCATGGTTCTGACAGTCCAGGCAACAACAGAGAGTGAGTGATGTTTAGTCCCTGGACAGTCCAGACAGCTTAGTTCATTATAACAGCTTCAAATTCTAGCACAGCTATGAGCTGTCAGAATAACTCTCTTAATATTTTGTCACTGGTCTCTCCTTCTTCAGGAGAGAATGCAGCCACTCTGATGCTGAGACCAAATTCCTATCAATTGTCCTGTAGGTGATCTTGAGGTTAACATCAGTCCAAATGTCAGTGGTCATTCCCACGTTAATCAGATTTTATCTCTGCTTCTTCACCACAATCTCTTTACATTTATGTGAGATGGTAGAACATGTCCAGCCACAAGACGACCATGGATAGTCCCCATATTAGTTAGATCTACCTGCAATAGCAAACACTGGCACTGACACGGGAAACATTCTAACGCTACTTAGAAATGGTGATGTTTGTCATGTTGGGGTTTTTTGCTGTGTTTGTCTCTCTGTGCTTCTCTGTTGTTGTGACATCTGTCCCCATAGATTCAATTATGTATTATTTTTATGAAAATATATTTAATATGAGACACAGTGGGGTTCAACAGTCTGGAACCACTAGTGAATATTCTTGTGTTTTTCATTCTATTTTTATTCTAATCCAGTTATTTTTATTCTAATCCTGTTTCCAGTGCTGCTTTTACAAATTATAATCTCATAACAGTTAGAGTGACATGTAGTACATTGCAAATACTTGTGCTTTAATGGCAACCAAGCAGTCGTGGACTTTACAAGTTTGTGTGAAATGTTCTGATAAGAAGATCAAATCCAGGTGAGAAGCTTAAAAAAATCAGACCTTTTTGTGAAAAGATCTCAACATGGTCAGTGTCACAAATTTGCTGACCTAGAAATATTGCAGAATCTTTTCTTTTAGAGTTTTTTTTTTTTTGGTTCTGTTTTGTCTGAATGAGAAAATATCAGATTTTCAGGTCTCAGACTTTGGGACTTCAACGTAGCCGCTTCTCCTGTTTTTGAATATGGGGGGGGGGGGGGGTGACATAGAGCTGCAGTTAAAATGATGCTAATTGGTGGGGTGTAGGTTTCCATTGCTTGTTAACCTTATGGCTCTGGTACAAACATTTAAGTTGCAAACAAGACACCAAACCAATCTTGGCTGATCTAATGTAACTGTTCACCAAAATATCGTTTTAAAATACAGAAATGTCACATCAGACACAGATGTGGCCTGCTGTAGGGAGCTGTCTGTTGGGGAGGAGTGGCCCATATATTGGAGAAAGGAATGGATTGAGGGAGGAAGGGGGTCGACAGAGAGAAAAGAGATTATATCCTATCTCCTGGAGCTATGGGCTAGTATTAATGATACACTGGAGTGAGAGATGGGAAGAAAGAGAGCGAGAGAGAGAGAGGGAGAGAGAGTGCTGAAGAGGTGCAACAGAGAGAAAGAAAGTGAAAAAGAAGAGAGGGAAGGGTGTGCAGGAACCTCCATTCCAGCCTGCAGGGCCTCAGCCTTCCACAATCCAATTTCCAATAAGCTTCAGCTTTATGAAGAAGCGCTACCGCGCTGCACACAGCAGATATTACACACACAGATGAAACTAGCATCGAGAAGAGAAGGTAACGTATGAGAACAGACTTCTTTCTTTCTTTCTTCATTTAACACTCTTTTTCAAAGTGCTAGCTAGGCCAGAGTGGACATAGAATAGCTAAAAGTAGTGGCAGTCATCGTCAAAGCTGAATTTTGTCTCTCTTTTCCTTCATGTTTGTAAAGAAACGGTATCCTCTATAGTGTTGGAAACCACACATGAAAGTATATTTGAGGTTATTAAACAACTTAACATTATACACTATACAGACAAAAGTATTGGGACACACCTGTTTTCCAGGGTTTGGGCTAGACCCCTTACTTCCAGTGAAGGACAATCTTAATACTTCAGCAGAACAAGACATTGTGGACCCAGTTTGGGGAAGAACCTTTTCTATTCCAGCATGAGTGTGTCCCAGTGCACAAAGCGAGCTCCATAAAGACGTGGCTGGAGGAGTTCAGTGTGGAAGAACTTGACTGGCCCACACAGAGCCCTGACCTCAACCCCATCCAGCACCTTTGGGATGAACTGGAACGGAGATTGTGATCCAGACCTTCTCATCCAACATCAGTGTCTGACCTCATAAATGCTCTATAGAGAAATGGACACAAATTCCCACAGAAACTCCAAAATCTTGTGTAAAGCCTTCCAAGAAGAGTGGAAGCTGCAAAGGGGGACCAACTCCATATTAAAGTATATGGATTAGAATTCAGTGTCATTAAAGTCTCTCTTGGTGTAATGGCATCCCAATACTTTTGTCCATATAGTGTATATGTGACATCTACCCCTCATCTGTGTGGTTTCTCCTTGTATTTTCCTCCCCAAGTGCTTTTGGTGGTGTTTACCCTGTGTTATCCATGACTATGGTGGGTGTTCTTTGTTGTCTATGTGCTTCTCTGTTGCTGTGATGTCTGTCCCATGTCTATGTGGTTTATGTTTTGTTTACCTCCCCACATGCCTTTTGTTATTGTTTGCCCTGATCTTCCCCAGTCTGTCTGTCCAGTTTTCCTTCAGTTACATCACCATGTGCTCTTGTTGTTGGTCTGTCTCTTCGCCTAGCCCTGTTTCCATATTAAGGCACTTTTCCATAGTTATTCAGGACCTGTGCTGTACCTAAACTGTACTGTGATGGTACTGAAGTTGTATCAGGTTTTGATGTTCCAGTGTATCTCAGTCCATGGAGTTGAACCGGCGGAGAGTTTTTCTGTTGTTATTGTGGTCTTTTATTATTTATAGTCTTGTTTGAGTTAGGGTTAGGGTTAGTATTTTTTCTCTTGATTCTTTATCCATGAGAACCGAACCCAGAGAACTTGTTAGTGACGTCCTGGATCACCTTCACATTTCTCACAGCGTTAAAGATAAATTTGTTAGAGTCGTAGAAAACTCCTACTGAAATTTATTTTCAGCACAAACAGACAGTTGAGCTTGTTCTTCATCGACCTCCCAGTTGTTTGTTTGTATCTCCATTGTTGTTGTTTTTTTTTGCATGAACTGTAAAAGAACAAGGGCCTCTTTTTATATTGTCATGACAACATTTTGACCAATCAGAAAGCAGCGATCCAGTCAGCTCGGCTGCGACCCACTTTTGGCGCTGCCATCGAGTGGCTCGGGTTCGGCTCGGGTTTGGGTCACTTTATTTTTAATGGAAAAACATTAGTTCACGGTACGGCACGGTTCCTTGTGCCAGTGGAAAAGCACCAGTAGTGTTTCCTCCTGTGTGATATCTGTCGCTCCTCCTGCTCAAAGTGTGTGTCAATCAGTTTAAAGTTTATAAACCGTGGTGTTTTACTCTGTCCTTGTTTGAGCTTTGAGTTGTCATCCAAGGCTGCACTGTGTTAAATGTCAGCATTAGTTCCAGGGGAATTTGGCTGTCAACTAACTTTTTATTAACCGATAATTTTATAAGTTCTGTGTGTTCATTTGGTAGCTGTCTCTCTCTCTCTCTCTCTCTCTCTCTCTTTCTCTCTCTCTCTCTCTCTCTCTCTCTCTCTCTCTCTGTCTATCTGTCTGTCTGTCTGTGTCTCTCTCTGTCTGTCTGTCTGACTCTCTCTGTCTCTCTCTCTCTCTGTCTCTCTCTGTCTCTCTCTCTCTCTGTCTCTCTCTCTCTCAGGGACCCCGGTAGGAGCAGAAACACATTGAAGTCCCTGAATAAAGAAAAAGCGATTCAGGCCAAGTGGGAACAGTTTGTGTCCCCGCCAAAGGTTTTTCTTTTTTCTTTCTCTCAGATCAGCTCTTTCAACATTATAGTCTTCTGCTTTACAATCACACAAGCCTCAGAATTCACTAACAGAGCTGGTTATGACTGATTCACATGGGATAAGAAACCACAGTATAAATGACAGGGAGGGCTACTCGAGTAACACACTGCCTTCACTATAAACAAATACACCGTCACCATCTTTCGACTCCCTTGCCGTTTTAAGTGCCATTAGCTTAACAGTTAAAACTTGTCAAAACTTAATTCCCTGAACTGTAAGTTATTTATCTATAGCAGCAGTCCTCAAGCTTTTTCGCGCCACGGACTGGTTTCATGTAAAACATTATTTTTAAGATTCAAGATTTAAGATGTTTATTGTCATATGTACATTTCTCTGTGCAATGAAATATAAATTAGTAAAGACGTAAGTATAATGTGAAGATAAATATTAACAGTGCATTAGTAAAATGAAGGAAATGTGCAAAAGAGCTTCATGTGCAAAATTACAAGATGAGGTAGGTCCATTAAGTATACTCTGTCAGCTGTTAAGGAGTCTGGCTGTGGGGAAGCAGGAGTTGTTGAGTCGGGAGGTTCTAGATCTCACACTTCTGAACCTTCGTCCCGAGGGCAGGAGTGTGAACAGTCCGTGTTGGGGGTGTGTGGGGTTTGAGGATGGACGCAGCTCTCCTCTGGACTCTGTGGTGGACAGTGTTGTGCCAGTTCACACTGAAAAAGAACGAGTTCAAAGTTTAGTTCATTCAAATAAAAATGAACTAGTTCACATTCATAGTTATTTTTTTAAACTAAGTTCACAGCTCAAAAAATGAACTAGTTCACGTTTGTTCATTCGTTTATTGGGGTTTTTTTGTATCATGTTCATTCGTTAGTTTTTGGGTTTTTTTTACATTTTCAATTAAACATTCTTCTATCTGAACCTCATTCAATCTTCTTCTTCTATCGGTCATACCGCTGAACAATCACAGACATAAGTTACATTACAAACCAATTTTGAGGTTGAGAACAGATCTGCTGAAAGTAAAAAAAATGAGGTGCAGGTATACAGTATCTGGAAATTTTATTCAGACAATATTAACACAAAATGTAAACAAACCGTGTCTGCCCAAAATGCAACATTCAGACAAAATCTTTTAAAGTGCTCAGAAAGGAACAGAACTAAAAGTAATCAAAACGTGTGGTTTTCCCTCTAAATCTACACCGATTTCTTCAAAAAATGGACTCAAATGTTTCAACAAACTGCTTCTGCAGAAGCGTCTGAACTCGAAGCTCCAACCATGCTAGCCTGTAATCAGCAAACGTAAAACGTGAGCTGTGTTCAGTCTCGCGAGAGTGAACGTCACTCACGTCCCCGTTCATCATTTGTGAACTGATTCGTTCAGTTCAGCGTTCACGAAAAATAGGAACGTGTTCAATGAGCGCCATTCATTAAACGCGTTTGTGCACAACACTGGGTATAGATACAGCTAAAAACAAAGTGCGTAAAAATACAACTCACCATTCCGCTCACCATTCCAATTAGTGGGAGCCCTGCACTCAGCTCCCTCCTACGAGCCGAGACGTTTTTTCAAAATAAAAGATCTTTCAGACTCTGATAATCAATAAAATATTTTTTATTCTGTCTCTCTGTGCGGCCCGGTACCAAATGACTCACAGACCAATACCGGTCCTCGGCCCGGTGGTTAGGGATCTCTGATCTATAGCATTTATACCCAGTATTTGTGAGATTTATTTAGACTTTAGATTTTATATTCTTGTCTCTGTGTCTCTGTGTGTCTGTGCAGCCGTAGCATGAGGAATTTCCTCCGGGATCAATAAAAATTCTGATTCTGGAAAACCCCCACATAAAATCAATGTTTTTTCCTGTCACTTCACACTTTGAAATGTTCGATTTGTTTCAGCTTAATTTGAGCCACAGAGAATCCAAATAAAAGCTTCAAGCCTCCCGACGCAACTTATTTTCCCAGAAAAGGTCATATTTTTCCTGATATGTCAATTTACATGGTATTAGCGTAAGCTGTTTTTTTTTTCGACAGATCTTTTTATAGAAGATGTAAAGCACTGATGTGGGAGGTCGCAAAAATGATTGACATGGTGGATGTGGGATTAAATTCCTGGTAAAAAAAATTACATCATCCCACCCCCCTATGTAGGACTAATCCCATCTAAATAGTGCTTATGACACACCTTTTCTTTAAATCAGACTGTATCAAACGGGATTCCTTCCAGGCTGCAGCTCTGCAGAGGGTAGCATTTTCCCTCTTCTACAATCTAAATGCGACTCATGAAGGCGTTGCTTCTCTCCGGGTCGACCAGAGGATGGGGTCCCCTTTTGAGTCTTGGTTCCTACTGAGGGTTCTTCCTCCAGCTTTAGGAAGTTTTTCCTTGCTCAGTAGCGTCTCTGACTTGGACTCTGTAAAGCTACATTTGACAACACTGGTTGTAAAAATTGCTATATAAATAAATTTGAATTTAATTAAATTGAATTGCTAAGGGGATTAAATCAAATGTGTCTCTGTCTCTCATTCAGTCTCTGCGTCCTGTACTCAGAGTGTCCCGTGTGGGTTCTGCTCGTCCTTCGACTCGCAAGTCCTCCACCCTTAGTGTGGCTTCATCCATGGTGGGAGTCTCCTCACTGGGCAGCAGCCTGTCATCTTTAGTGCCGGACGCCAAAGACCCCGGTGACGTCATGGTGTCCAGCGTGGATGGCGAGACTCTGAGCGCCGTGGAGTCAGAGGCAGATCCACCGATGTCTGAATGTAGGTCACAGAGGTCACATTTTGATTTGTGGTCGGTGAGCATGGTGCATAACATCACTGCCTTCCAAGCAGGACAGCAGGATCTGATTCCCACACCGGCTGCACACCACACTCCACCAATGTGGGGCAGTTGGTGGCCTTGTGATCAGAATCCCAAAACCGCTAGAGGCACCACTGAGGTCACCTTGACCCCACACGTTGCTCCCCAGGCGCTTTGTTCCTGGCTGCCCGCTGCTTCACTTGGTGAATGGGTTAAATACCAAGGAAGAATTTCATCCCGTTCACATTGTGTGCTATGGTGTGTTCATATACAGAATGGTCACTTTACACTTACTTTACTCGATAAGAGGCATTGGACACACCACATTACACCAGTTAGAGTTGTGGTGGAGGCCTAGTGGGTAGGATATGTGCCTCTGGACCAGGAGGTCAAATCCTATCTTCTGCACCACTGGGTTCCTGAGCAAGACCCTTAACCCCAAGTTGCTCCAGGGAGACTGCCCCCTGTAGTCAGGGAATGGAA
>JBBPCX010070855.1:0-10381 GCA_037974365.1 Hydrocynus forskahlii
GCGTTGCTTAAGTGGTAAGATCTATTCTCAACCTCAAAATTGGTTTTTAATATAACTTATGTCTGTGATTGTTCAGTTGTATGACAGATTGAAGGAGAAGATTGAAGGAGTTTCAGATGGAAGGACGTTGTTATGAACGTGAACTAGTTCATTTTTATTTGAATGAGCTGTATTTTGAACTAGTTCTTTTTCAGTGTGAACTGGCACAGCACTGGCAACAGTTTGTTGAAAAAGTAGGGAACAGTCAGAAAGTGACTGCTTTAAGAAAGTGGCTGCTTTAAAGTACTCATATCCTACATTTTGCTTGTACTTTACATTTCTCTCATAATCTTTATGTGTCACGTGAACATGAGTGTCCAGGCTTTAGCTCCCCCCACAACTCCGGTAAAGGAAGAGTGGATCACATAATGGATGGATGGATGGATGGATGGATGTACCAAAAATGATCATTATCCATTTCTACATGGCCATTTTCCGACTTCTCTTTATTCGATAGAATTTAACAGGCAGTTTTTGTTCCTGTGCCTGTAAGGATGATATATGTAAATGGGATCTGTTCTGATTGGTTGCTCTGCAGTATCCCATATTAAATAAGCAGTCCAGTTTTTGTGACATCACAAAACCACAGAATTCAAAACGAACTGTTATGGCAGCATAGTTTCCACGGAGTTGGGAGTGGGAGTTGGGAGAAACGTTTTCAAAAGTGACTCAAAAGAGCATTCTGTTCACTTTTTAATTGTAGTTAAAAAACAGGCAGTGCATGTCTTATTTTTATTTGTAATAAATCTCTTTTACAGTACATACTAAGGCAGTTTAATACAGTACAGCTGAGTGTATTCTCTAATATGAAGGAACTGAATCTATTGTGAAATTATCGGCTGTAAATGCTTCAACACAAAAGCCATATGGTGCTGCAAGACAACATATGCTGTATTGAGAGACTTGCAGATTATGTGAGAAAGAAATATGAGAGTAAGTGTGCAACTCTCAGTCTGGAGTGTATTTGAGTGTGATGTAATGAATGATTGAACGATTAAGAACACGATTGAGTGCGACTCCCCAAGCATTTGGAATCACAGTCATATTAATAATGAGTAATTAATTTATATATTACAGTAATGTACACCACAGATTTAAATACTATGAGCTAGATGCCAAACGTTGTTCTCTCACTTTCTCTCTCTCTCTCTCTCTCTCTCTCTCTCTCTCTCTCTCTCTATCTCACTCTTACTTTCAGCCCACCTGCAGTGCCCACTGTGCACTGAAGAGCTCCCATTAATATCAGCAAGTAAGTTGAGTTAGGTTTTCATTGGATGGCTAAACAATGATGAGAAAAAAAAAAGCGCAAACAAGACTATAAATAATAAGAGACCACAATAACAAAAGCACCTCTGACATGTCTTACTGGGCTATACCCTGGAAAAACAAAGTGTGCTATATCTTCCGTGCCATTGCAGTACAGTTTAGGTACGGTACAGTTACTATATACCTATGGAAAGGGTATACAAATGAGAACAACAGTGCTCTGTTTACGGAAGCCTGGTCTATTTTATCTACTATAACAGCAGAGTCTGTGGATGACCTCTGTAATCAATATAATTCTAAAGTTCTCATGGTCTTTGAAAATGTAGCATCTGCCAATGCTAAAATTATTTCTGCTAAACGGAAAACACCATGGTGATATGATCCAGTGCTCATGAATGAGAAAGCAGAAGGGCTGCGTGTGAATGTAGAAAAACTGAGCTTCAGAGTGATCATGACATGTTCAAAGAGAGTGTCCACATTTATAACTTTGAGTTAAACAGGGCCAGACAATCTCATTTCTGTAACATAATTAATGGGAACATTAACACTGGTGCTCCTTTTGCCACAGTGGATAGGTCAACAAATCCCCCTACGCGGTTACCCCTAGAGTTCCTATCAGCTAAAAGTGTGTAATGGGTTTGCATGTTTTTTCCATCCACACTTTACAATTACAGGCCCATTTCAAATGTTCCATTCATAGACAAGGTCATTAACAAAGCAGCCTTCAATCAAGTCAATAATTACTTGGATTCAAATGGTTTGACGACTTTCAATCAGGCATCCGTCAACATCATAGCACTGAAAAAGGTATTAAATGCCATTCGTCTGAAGACAGGCGCAGGTAAAATGCCTGCTTTTGTACTCAGCACCTCAGCACAGCCTTTGACACTGTTGATCACAAAAGACCAATAGACAGATTAGAAAACTGGGTTGAGCTCTCAGAAACGGTCCTCAGGTGGTTCAGGTTGTACTTAGAAGGTAGAGGTTATTTCATCTTGGTTGTCAAAGTTTTGCGCACCACAAGTTTTTACCACCTATCCATTTATTTCATATAGATTTTTATTTTTGTTAGTCATTGAAAAGTTTTTGAGAGAACAACTCTACATGAAAAGTTTTAAAAAACTTTCCTTTATGAAATGGAAAGAATATGTAACAGTGCATGTCTGACATCCTGTTAACTGGTTGTGTGGTGATGCAGAGTCAAATTCAAAACTGTCCATTTAACTTTAAATGCACTCTTCTGACCCCTCCGCACAGACTGTGCTGTTTTATAGTTTTTTATTTATTTATTGTTTTGTTTCATATTCCAAAGTCAGCTGGTTTAATAGTTTATGATAGCAGAACTCTTCTCAACATCGGTAACAACTTTGCACATGTAATTTCAGACACTTTTAAACCCCACCCATCATGGCCGACTAGGACAACAACAATGGATGCGATGCTCGCCTGCGGCGTAAAACAAAGAAACGCCGCGGGACACATGCTGGTGTCTGCAACAGGCTGAGAAAGCAAGCGCATTGTGCACCACTGCTTAGTATCCTGCTGGCTTATGTACAGTCGCTGGAGAACAAGCTGGACGACCTAAGAGCCAGAGTAACTTTCCAATGAGGTATGAGCAATTGTATCATTCTGTGCATTCTTGAGATATGGCTGACCCCCACCGTGATTCTGTTGGACTCATTCTCAGTGTTCTGCATGCACAGAACAAAACCAAAACTGGAGGAGTGTGTTTCATGGTCAACAGCAAGAGGCGCGATGCCAGTTGCGTTTCTACTCTCTCCAGTGGCTGCTTGCCTCATTTGGAATAACTGAGCATTAAGTGTCGCTCCTTCTACCTGCCCCGTGAGTTCACCTTGGTCATCGCCACAATGGTCTACATCCCACCCCATGTAAACACATGTATGGCTTTGTTTGAACTACAGGATGTGCTTAGTGTGTTTCAAGGCACAGTCCTCATTGTAGCGGGAGACTTTAATAAAGCAAACCAGACAAACTTTTACCAACAGGCTATGTGTCCCACAAGGGGAGCCAGAATTTTGGACCAGTGATACAAGCAGGGCTACAAAGCTGTTTCACATCAAGCTTTTGTGAAGTCTGATCATTTTCCTCATCCCTCAGCAAAAACAAAGCGTACGTGTAATGGGTTTGTCACAAGGGAGGTGCAACACTGGTCTGCCCAGTCAGAAGCTACGCTACAGGATGCGCTTGATGACGTGGACTGGTCATGTGCAGATGACATCAATGAGTTTACAGATGTAGTAGTTAGCTTTGTTAGCATGCTAGCGGTACAGATCATCCCTACGGTGAGAGTCAAGTCGTTCCTGAACCAGAAACCGTGGATGGACAGATCGATCCACGCTGCAGCCAGGAGTGCCACTTACATCACTGGTCTCATCTCCGGAGACATGAGCGCCAATAAAGCAGCTTCATACGCCCTGTGGTGCATGTTGAGGGATGCCAAGTGTTGGTTTTGGGATCAGGTGGAGTCTCACTTCCACTAGGCTGACACACAGAGCATGTGGCATGGTCTGCGCACCATCACAGAATACAGAGCCAAGGACACCATGATGACCAATGCCGACTCTGCTTTTGCCAATGAGCTGAATGGGTTCTATACCCATTTTGAGGTTAGCCAGGCGGCTAGTGCTAACTACAGCCTGACAACTGAGGATGGTGATGTCATCAGCGAGGAATGTGTGATCAGCATTGCAGAGCACGAAATCCAAGCAGCGCTGAGGAAAATGAACACCAGGAAAGCAGGTAGCCTACTGCGTTGCTGTACGGACCAGCTAGCAGGTGTGTTCACTTCTGTCTTCAATGAGACCCTGGTGAAGTCCGTGGTCCCCATGTGCTATAAAAGATCCACCATCGTCCCCGTGCCCAAGAACAGCCCTCATGCCTGAAGGACTACCGACCGGTTGCATTTACTTCAGTGGTAATAAAGGTGTTGGAAAGGCTGCTGAAGAACATCATCTCCTGCTCCGTCCCTAGCACCACAGACCCGCTCCAGTTCGCCTACCGACACAACAGATCCACAGAGGATGCCATCTCCCATGTCCTGCACACCACTCTCAGCCACGTAGACAAGAAACAGGGTAACTATGTGAGATTGCTGTTTGTAGACTACAGTTCAGTATTCAACACAATAGTGCCCGGAAGACTGTTCACAAACCTGAGGAATCTGGAACTCAACAGAGTGCATGGATGTTAGACTTCCTCACTGGCAGATCTCAGGTGGTGAGGGTGGGCAGGTGTGTCTCTGACAGCATCACCACCAATATTGGAGCGCCACAGGGGTGTGTACTCTCGCCGCTGCTGTACTCCCTCTACACTTCTGATTGTGAGGCCACACATTGTTCCAACACCATTGTGAAGTTTGCTGATGACACGGAGGTGTCAGGACAACTGCCTCCAGCTGAACGTCTGCAAGACCAAGGAGCTGGTGGTGGACTTCAGAAGGAGACAGCAACGAGACTACAAGCCCCTTATCGTCAATGGAGCTCCAGTGGAGAGGCTGCTGTCCTTCAAGTATCTCGGTGTTCACATCTCCTCAGACCTGACATGGACTGCTCACATTCAGGTCCAGTACAAAAGGGCTAGGCAGCACCTGTACCATCTCCAACAACTAAGGAAGTTTGGGGTCTCCTCAGTGATCCTTAGAACTTTCTGTTCAGGCGCTGTGGAGAGCATCCTCACACAGAACATCACATCCTGGTATGGGAGTAGCTGTGTTAAGGACAGAAAAGCTTCAGAAAGTGATTCGTGTGGCAGAACGCTGCTGCAGGTCTGCTCTCCCTTCCCTGCAGGACATTTACACGAGGAGATGTAGGTCCAGAGCAGCTCGGATCTTAAAGGAATGGTCCCACAACGGATTGTTTCAGAAGGTTCCGCACTATCATGGCCAAAACAGAGAGACTCAAGAGGAGCTTCTGTCCTCTGGCCATTTGAGTACTAAAACAGGCCCCCCTCCCCTCACAGCATTACCTTAAGGGACAGAAACAGGACCGCATATCATATTCATTGTCATATCTCATTACATTCATTGTCATATTTCATATCATATCTGATTTATCATTACATCACATGCTGCTACACTGTACATGCTGCTACACTACTGTTTACATTACTCTGGTCACTCTGTTTACATTACTTTGTTTATATTACTCTGGTCACTCTGTTTACCCTACACTATTTACATTACTCTGGTCACTCTGTTTATCCTACACTATTTTCATTACTCTGGTTATTCTGTTACATTACACTGTTTATATTACTCTGGTCACTCTGTTTACATTACACTGTTTACATTACACTGTTTACATTACTCTTGTCACTCTGTTTACATTACTCTGTTTACATTACTCTGGTCACTCTGTTTACATTACTCTGTTTACATTACTCTGGTCACTCCGTTTACATTATACTGTTTACATTGCTCTGGCCACTCTGTCTAGATTACTCTGTTTACATTACTCTGGTCACTCTGTTTACATTACTCTGCTTGCGTTGATCTGTTTACTTTGCTGTGCTACTATGGCACAATGCTCTTTAACGTTCCACTTGCACAATTGTTCATATGTAAATCTTACATATTGTTGCTTCATTTATATAAAAAAAGCTTACATATTTTATCTCATACTTGTGTTGCCCCTTGTTTAAGCTATTTAACTTTTTTAGGTTTAGATTTGTGTTTTGTTTTAGACATGTTCAGATTTGTGTTTCTAAATTTTACATTTTACTTACATTTATACTTATTTCTACTTGTACTTATTTTCCATTTTTATTTGTGTTTTAGATTAGTGTTTAATTATACTTAGAGTATAATTAAAGTATACTTATTTTTCATAATATTTGGACAGTCATGAAAGGAGCGGTTCAGGATACATTTCACTGTGAGTTGTACTTGTATAACTCTGCATTTGTGCCAGCTGGTAGCCTAGTGGTTAGGGTGTTCGCCCTGTGGTCAGGAAGTCGTGTGTTTGATTCCCAAGACTGCTAAGCACCTCTGAGGTACTATCCCCACACACTGCTCCACTGGGTGCTGTGTTCCTGGCTGCCCGCTGCTTCACTTGGTGAATGGATTAAATACAGAGGAAGAATTGTGTGTTCACGTGTGACAGAATGCTCACTTTCATGTGACAAAAAAAAGAATCTTGAATCTTAAATGCACTCGTTAACTGTTTCATCCCACTGGCTGTCTCCTAATAGTTTGTTAAATATCTGGTGATCCACATTATAATTATCATTATATTAAATTACTTTTTAGAGGTCAGTGGTGATGAATAATAAATGTGACATTTTCTGGCTGATAAAGGCACACAGGTGGTGAACATACTGTACATTTATTTGTTAGCAGAGTGGATTTTTCGTAAATATGAAGGCAGTAACATGTAAATGTAGAAAAGCTATGTGTGTGCCAAAACTTGACTGGTTGTGTATTAATCCCTCAAGGATCCATATGCACATGCATTGGGGTCCCTAGGAAGACAGAATAGCCTCCTATTCAAATAACCCTTCACCACTGACTGGTGTGTGTGTGTGTGTGTGTGTGTGTGTGTGTGTGGTTGTTGTAGATGTGCTATAGGGACAAATGAGCCATATAGGAGTGAACGTGAGCTTTCGTCTGTGAGATCAATACAGCCGACTCCTGCCAAATGGGAGGTGTAATGATGGGTCATGATGTGTGCCTGCAGAGAGATGGTTGGTGTATATGTTTGTGTGTGCGTGTATGTGCGTGTGTGTGTGTGTGTGTATTGCTGTCCATGCAGCATTTGCACTTTCATTAAAAGAGCTCCTTCACAGCATATCATGAAGATGACTTAATACCTGAAACAATCTATATATATACATACATTCCACAATATCTACAACTCTCTCTCTCTTGCTCTCTGTTTGTAGGTCAGTCATATCCAGGTGCTCACACACTCGTCCACTCTTCTCTCCACGTCTCTCCCTCGCTCTCTCCTTATCTACTGTACATTTACCACCTGGTCATCTGCTTTTCAAATGAACCCAACAGAGACTTTCAAGCACGCACACACACACATTAGTCAGCGTGGGATATATTACAAAATAAGTGAACAGTCAGCTCCTGAGGTTGATGTGTTGGAGGCAGAAAAATGAGTGAGCATAAATATCTCAGTGACTTTGTCAAGGGCCAAGTTGTAATGGGTCAGACCATCTCTAAAACAGCAGGTCAACCAATGACAGGGTCATGGCTGTCCAAGGCCCATTGATGCACATGTGGAAGGAAGGCATATCCCACAGAAGAGCTACTGTAGCTCAAACTGCTCAAATAATTCATGCTAGTTATGATACAAAGGTCCCAAATGGTACTGGCCTCTTTCAGCAAAACACACTGCAAACACTGTTCAAAAATGGTTTGAGAAACATGATGAAAGGTTCAAGGTCTTGATTTCACCCCCAGATTCCCTAGATCTCAATCCATGCTGGACTAACAAGTCTGATCCAAGAAGGTCCCACTTCACAACAGGACTTAGAGGATCTGCTGCGAACACCTTGGTGTCAGGGATCTTGAGGAGTCCATGCCTCGATGGGTCCGAACTGTTTTAGCAGCACGAGCGGGACCTACACAATATTAGGCAGGTAGTTTGAATGTTATGGCTGATAGGTCTACTGTACAGTATATATGTAAATATCTATATTGGTCAACAAATCCTACTGCCTCTAGAGTTCCAATCAGTTAAAAGTGTAATGAGTTTGCTTGTCTTTCCATCCACACTTTACAGTTATAGGCCTATTTCACATGTCTGTCGTGTTGTGTTTTGGTAAAGAAAAATGCCTAAAAATGGCTATTTTTTTAGTGTAAACCCTAAATATGCCCCACATATACTCCCAAAACACTTTAATTTAATCACCAATAATTTTTACATCAATAATTTACTGTTCCTCAGTGGCGCGTCTTATTCAGAGTTCTTCAGGAGGAGTACTGTATTGTAGAGACCCGCCGGTTAAAGCAGACATTGGACGGCGACTGAGCTCAACAGCCGCTTTTAATTAAATTTACAGTAATAAAACTATTGTGCTTTAAGAAGAACAAAACGAAAAACAAGAGAAACACTCAAGATGAGTCAGGGGCGGACTGGCAATCTGTGCGTTCTGGAAAAGAATGTCTGTTCGATGCACGGTGGCCGTCGGCTTGTCTTTCACGGCCGAGACGCAGACCTCTGCCAGCTGGTGAAAAAACTGGAGCTGTTTTTTAGTCCCAGTCCGCCCCTGCTCTGAGTGCAGCATATTTAACCTCCCAAAAGTGTTTTCTTTGTGTTCTCATAACAGTACAAAAACATTTATACAGTTATATTTTATATGGAAATGTAGCTGAATTTACGTTCATATTTGTGACAAAATTTGTAAATTATATTTTTCTTAATAATTTAGCACTAAAATGCATGAAGAATTCTATATTGCCATGAAAAAAGCAAAAGAAATGTGGATGATATCTGCAGTTTCCTTTAATTCGCTGGAGTTTTCGCCAACAATTATTAGTCCGGTTCTAAGAAAAAATGACTGAATCCAAAACTTTAATTTCATTTTAAACTCAGCTTAATACATTACCCTTAAAGAAAATGCAAATGTAAGCCTGTATACCATCTCCTACAATTTAATTGTTTTTTTAGCAATAAAAATACACTAAAATGTACGGGTAATCACCAATTATTTTTACAGTTCAATAATTTACTGTTCGTCGAGCAGTGACCCGCCAATTAAAGCAGACATTGGACAGCGACTGAGCACAACAGCCTCTTTTTATTAAAGTTTTTTTTCTATAACAGTTAACACTCACCTCTCACTTGCTCATCAGCACCACCCACACATCGTGCTGCTCCTACACACGCCTCTCTCATCCCCCTACCCCATCCAACCCTGCACGGTGCTCTCATTGATGCCGTAATGGCGTGCTACAGCGGCATAACTTAACGGCGGAGCATATCCAGGAGTTCAACCTTCTCCTCGAGTGCCTTACACCTTCTCTTGCGCTTAGGTGCATTGCCAGGAGGCGCAAGACGTTTGGGCGGCATCTTACGGCTTTTAGATGAACGAAATGAAAACACAAGAACAGGAAGACTGCAAGATTCAAGATTTAAGATTCAAGATTCTTTATTCTTCACAGTGAAATGTATCCTGAACAGCTCCTTTTAACTGTGCAAACATTATAAACAATAAGTAGCTTTACATTTAAAAATATGGAATCCTCTGAAACACACTAAAGTAGAAATGCAAAACAATAGATAAAAAACTAAAGAAGAGCACAGTCTGAATGGAGCGGTCCGGAAGGTGTCTGGATGTGGCCGCGCCACCCCCTACATTGATTTATATTTAGCTGAATTTATATTTGGAAAATATTTATGTTGCAAAATTAGTACATTTTTCTTAATACTTAATAATTTAGAAGTAAAATGCGTAAAAAAACATATTGCCACGAAAAAAAAATGCGGAGAATATTTGCAGGTTCTGCGTTATCGTGGTTCCGCATGATCAGTTATATTCTCAGAAAAAATCCGTATGTGACTGAATATCAACCAAAAATCAAGAAAAAACATGTTCCATGAGAGTTATAAATTTATTTGCATGGCGTTGAGTGAAATAAGTATTTGATCCCCTACAGTCTTCTGGCTCCTACAGACTGGCTTTGTGTCCATGTTGCACACAGATTACAATCTATTAATTACAGACACACGATCTTAACTCGTGTATAAAGTACACCTGTCCACAGAATCAGTTTCTTCCATTCCAACCTCTCCACCACCATGGGCAAGACCAAAGAGCTGCCAAAGGATGCCAGGGACAAGATTGTAGAGCTGCACGAGGCTGGAATGGGTTACAAGACCATCAGCAAGAAGCTTGTTGACCACTGTTGGTGCGATTATTCGGAAATGGAAGAAATATAAAATGACCATCTATTGCCCTCAGTCTGGAGCTCCATGCAGTATCTTGCCTCATGGGGTGAGGACTATAATGAGAAAGGTGAGGCATCAGCCCAGAACTACACGGGAGGAGCTTGTTAATGATCTGAAGGCAGTTGGGACCACAGTCACTAAGAACACCATTGGTAACT
>JBBPCX010070856.1:0-10381 GCA_037974365.1 Hydrocynus forskahlii
CGATTAATTTATTAATTATTTGATTAATTAATTAGTCCTCCGCATGGTTTCCAGCTTGTGCAGCCGTTCTTTCAGAAGAAATGGAAATAAACAGTTTTTACTCTGGAACCTGATAACCCAATGGGACATCAGAGCTTCAGATCAAATGGCTTAACCTTTAAGGGGACACTTCGCTGTAAAACACCACCACAGTTAGAACTAGCCAAAGTCTTGCTTAGGAAGCGCAGTTTATCACCTAAAATCATATTAACGTTTGAACTTTTCCTTTTAAAGTCTGAGGTTTCGTGTGTGGCTGCAGTGACGCTGACCGGCAGCGACTTCCACCCGAAACGTCCCACAGAGCATGTGGGACACTTTACTTTAAAATCTGATAGAACGTGTGGATAGGCAAGTTCGCACAATAAGCAAAGTGGGCAGGATGTTTTACAGCAGAACTGATTATCTGTGTTTATCTGAGCTGGAGGTTTGTCAGTATTGCAAATACTTTTGTCATATTAGAGACAGCGGAGACCCACATCCCAGCATTTTCATTTAACTGGCTGAAGAAAAGCCAACATACTGCTTATTCAGTGCTCAAGCCTCCAGATTTCGTAGATGATAGATTCCAATGCTTCTGGAACTAATCAGAGGCATGGTTTCAGCACAGTGTTTCATTCAAACGTGTTGTCCACAGGCTGCAACTGGATCAAGCAACTACCAGAGATACCATAGCAACCACCTAGCAAGATCTAAGCAACCAACTGGAAAGCAACGAAACCACCTAGCAACCAGCTGCAATATCAACGTAACCACCTAGCAACCAGCTGTAATATCAGCGTAACCACCTAGCAACCAGCTGCAATATCAATGTAACCACCTAGCAACCAGCTGCAATATCAATGTAACCACCTAGCAACCAGCTGGAATGCTATAACATCTGCTTACCACCAAAGGCACCATGGCAACCAGTAAGAAACACCTTAACAACCACCTGGGATAACACAGCAACCGCCTGACCTAGTAACCAGCTGACCTAGTAACGTCCTAGCAACCTTTCTGGAGAGCTTAGCAGCTGCTCACTAAGATTCAGGCAAACATCCGGAATACCATAGTAAAATTTACCAGCCGCCTGAAACACCGTAACATCTGTTTCCCTTAGCAAAAAGTCGTTTATTCAAGTGTACTATGAGTGTACTTATTTTATACTAAAACTGAGGCAGTATACTTGAAGTTTACTTTTTATATACTGTATTTTATATACTTAAGAATAGTATAGTGAAGTATACTTGACTTATACAGATAAGTATAAAGAAAGTATATAAGGTATACTTTTGTAAACTTAAAATGACCTTATAAAGTATTCTCAAAGTATACTTAAAAATGTTCCAATAGTCCGTAGAAGGATTAAATTAGTATACTTTCCAGTACACTACATGTACATGGTCTGTATACTTGCTATACTTATACTTATACTCAAGTATACTTAATAAAATGAACCTCAGGTATACCAACACCGTAGCCTAGCCTTTACGGTCTTACAGAAACTTGTCTATTTTTCTGTGATGATAATGCAGGTGCATTTAGTACCTTTTTCCATATTTTATCAACGTTTATGTTTCGGCTTCAGCAGATACATTTGTAAAAAATACAAATGTATCTGCTGGAAAAAAAAATACAAATGTAAATGTTCGGCATCCCTAGTGTGTGTGTGTGTGTGTGTGTGTGTGTGTGTGTGCTGTAACATTCATCTGCTAGCACAAAACAATATCAGAGAAGATTTTTCCACCACAAACCTTCCCCCAGAAGACCTGTGGGGACACTTCACCCAAAAACTAGACAAAGATGAACATCAGCATGGACCCATCAGGTGCATCAGCACGTTAGTGTCAGCATTGCCGCTGGCAGGGTGGAGCTTATTGGATGAGTGCTGGTTCAAGGTGTGGTGGGGTCTACCCGTCCTCTCCCATCCCTAACGGCACTTTCAGAATCAGTAACCGCTCACACAGCTCATACACAGCGTCTCTCTCTCTCTCTCTCTCTCTCTCTCTCTCTCTCTCTCTCTCTCTCTCTCTCAAATTCTCTCTGTCCCTGCATCTCTTTATCTGTCCTCAACGATCTCTTTCAGAACATTTCTGTCAATATCTGCCTTTCCATCTCCCTCCCCCTACATCTCTTTCTCTCTCTCTTTCTCTCGCTTTCTCATCTCTCAGTGCTTTATTAGTCGCTTTTCTGATGAAAAACACCCACAATAACATCAAAATCTGTTGCATCTCTCTTGACAGTCATTTGTCGTATTGGTTACGTTTTGTTTAGCTTCTATGCTAATATTAAGGTTTTCGTTTTTTTTCTTCAGTATTTCTCTTACAGAAGCCCGCTGTGGAGGTGTGGGAAATATCAGTCACCGCATAACAGCTTCCAAATTCATTACAAAACACACACACACACACACACACACATACAGGCTTACCCATGGAGCTAAGGCTAAAAGCATGAGTAACTGATTGTGGGTTTGCTCTGCAGTAGAATATCCACATGCTTCATGTGGGACAAAGTCCAGAGTCCAGCAGCATGTTTTAACATTTAAAAGGTGATTTTAAAGTGAAAATTCAGCAAACAACCCATCCTTCCCTCACAACTAGCACAAACATAGCTGATTAGCCCAGAACCTGTTTAGTATGTAAAGTTTGCTGCTTTAGTTTTAGCACTAATGTCGCTAACAAGTAATGGAAGCTTACACCCTTCCAATTAACATGCTGCTAGCATGATTAAATGACCACTTTATGACACTGTTATCTATGAACATGGGCTAAACATGTGACAGCTGATGGCCTAGTGGTTAGGGAATTACCCCTGTGATCAGAAGGCCAAGGGTTTGAATCCCAGGACTGCTGCAGCACCACTGAGGTACCCTTGAAGAAGGTACCATCCCCACACACTGCTCCCCGCACACCCCCTGTCAGTGGTGAGCCCCTGCTTCACTTGGTGAATGGATTAAGTACAGCGGAAGAAGTTCACACTGTGTGCTGTGTTCGTGCGTGACTATAAGAGGCCACTTACTAATATAGCTAAAACAGTAGCAGCCTACTAACAGGTTAAATATTTGTCTGTGTTTACAGATAACAGTGAGCTAATGAAGCTAACTGATAGGGTTCAAGCATTACTTGTTAGCTACATTAGCTACGATAGCTCTGAATCTAAAGAGGCAAACTGCAGGTGGAGTAAAAGCATTAGCATTAGCATTAGCACATGTCAATGTTTGTGCACAGGCAGTTTCAGTTTGATGACCAGTGACTGGAACTTCAAAAATACCAGCCAATCACAGGCTGCCTTTCTGTCTTCGCTACCTGTGGGTCTCTCAGTGTGTGTGTGTGTGTGTGTGTGTGTGTGTGTGTGTGTTATTGCTGTTCTGACGGATGAGGTTGAAAAGGTGCCGTCCCTGTTATAGATAAAGTGGAATGAATGAAAGACTTTGTGTGAAGAGAGAGAGAGAGAGAGAGAGAGAGAGAGAAAATAAAGAGCGGATGGAGAGTTTAGGAAGTTACAAAATAAAACGAGTAAAAAGGAAGAGTGGAAGAAGAGACAGAGAGTGAGTGAAAGTGAGAGAGGGAAGAGATAGTGTGAAGAGAGAGAGAAGAAATGGTGAGAGAGAAAAACGATGAAGAGGGAGAGAGAACAAAGATATGAAGAGAGAAAATGAAGAGACAAGAGAGGGAATAAAAAGATAGAGATGAAGGGATGAGAGAGAGAGAGGCAGATGAAGGGAGAGAGAATGAAGAGATGAAGAAAGTGTAGAGAAAGGGAGGCAAAAAAGAAGAGGAGGGAAAGGAGAAGAGTTTAGGAAAGGAAAAAAGAAGGGAGCAAAATCTGGAAGGAGCGAGAGAGAGAGAGAGAGCAAGAGAGAGAGAGAGAGAGAGAGAGAGAGAGACGAAGAGCTGAGAAAGAGAAAGTGTTAAAAAATTAAATTAGAGAGTGAAAGTTAGAGAATGAAAACATGGGAAGAGAGAGAGAGAGAGAGAGAGAGAGAGAGAGATCGAGCACATGTATGTGTGGTCAGCTGCGGTGCAGTGAAGCAGAAGCTGCACTGAACCGAATGCAAATGAAGTGGATCTTCTGTGCAAAAGTTAAAAAAAAAAAATTAAATACCAATAAAGGAGTGATCATCAGAGAGTGTGAAGAGTGAGGGAGAGCGACAGGAGAGAGAGAGAGAGAGAGAGAGGAAGAATGCGAGAATGAGAGAGAGATGGAGAAAACAATGGGCAATGGGCAATAATATCAATAATCTGCATACAGAGTTGCATGCAAGAGCGAAAGATCCCAGAGGAGTGAAAATATCTGAGTAGCGGTGACCCCGCGGGGCAGGTGGTGTGGAGAGAGCGAGCGAGAGAGAGGGGAGAGAGAGTGAGAGTGACAGAGAAAGAGTGATGGAGAGACAGAGAGGGAGATGGAGAAAGTTGTACCTGTTTATTACCCGGAGAAGGGGACTTGGTGTAGCTGGTGTCGTTGCTGTCAGAGCCTTGAGCCATACCCAGACCAATCCTGCACAAACCCTCTCTCTCTCTCCCTCTCTCTCTCTCACCCTCTCTCTATCTCAATGTGTGTGAGAGTGTGTGTGTACAGAGAAGTGTGTCGAGTCGACCACGGTTCACCACGTAATGAGTATCGCCTCTTCCTGCCTCTCTCTCTCTCTCTCTCTCTCTCTCTCTCTCTCTGTCTAATTAGTGGTGTGTGATGTGGTCTGAGATAGAAAATCTCTCTTGCACTCGACTGGAAGTCACATGACTCCTGGAAACTTTGCATAAAGCAAAAAAAAAAAAACTTTGGGTCACCAGAGACGCCAAAACCCCAGAAATAGTCCAGAAAAAAAAAAATCAAGACAAAGTCGAGACGTTTTCTCTGTTTTTAGCTGTGATGTGTTAAAAGGGGGTTTCAGACTTTGAGACCGACCACTTCAAAGCCACATTAAGGCACATCCCCCCTTCAAAACAGCTTCATAGAACCTCGTACAAAACATGGATCTGGAAACATTTTTCCACTTTTCTGAATTTGACACTGTGAAAAAGGATTTGTATTGTTGCATGCATAATGTTTGTAAAGTGTTTGGTATCTTCTTGTTCTGTAATCATTTATTGCTTCCAAAGCTTTGTTTCATGGCCAAAGGTATGCGGACACCTGTCCTAATTATTGACTTCAAGTGTTTAAGCCACATCCACTGTAAACAGGTGTATAACTTGAAGCACATAGTTCTGCAGGCTCCACAAACACTGGCAGTGGAATGGGTCGGGCTCAGTAACGTGGCATGGTCACCTTCTCCACAAGTCAGTTTAGGAGATTTCTGCCCTGTTAGAGCTGCACCGGACAACTGTAAGTAAAGGGGGCATTTGGCTGACTCTCTTATCCAGAGTGGCTTACAATCATTAGTTACAGGGACAGTCCCCCTGGAGACACTGTGGGTTAAATGTCTTGCTAAAGGACACAATGGTAGAAAGCAGGGGGGTTTGAACTGGTGACTTAGTGGTCATCGGGTTCACAGGCAAGTGCTTTGCCCACTAGGCTACTGCCACCCAGTGGCACTAGTGTTGTGTGGTGAAAGGAGTAACTCATGGAGTGTTGTAGAATGTAGTGGGTATCATCTGTGGCAAACAACCTCTGGAGGAAACATCAGCACCAGTGAGGGGCTTCATAATATTGGTGTCCATGGCTGAGTAGCTTCACAAAAGCTAATATCACTATGGCAAATGCCAAGTGTTGGCTGGAGTGGTGTAAAGAACAGCATTACTGGACTCTGGAGAGGTGGAAAGGTGCTCTCTGGAGTGGTGGATCGCGCTTTATTGTCTAGCGGTCTGACGGATGAGTCTGGGTTTGTTGGATGCCAGGAGAAGGCCACCCACTGGAATCCACAGTCCCAACAGTAAGGTTTGGTGGAGGAGGAATAATGGGCTGGGACTGTTTTTCAGGGTTCGGGCCCCTTAGTTCCGGTGAAGGGTGATGTTGACACAATATTTTACACAATTATCTGTTTCTAATTTTGTGGCAACCGTTTGGAAGCCCCTGTTCCAGCATAACTGCGTCCCTGTGCAAAGCAAGTTCCATTAAGACATGGGTTGATGAGTTTGGTGTGGAACAGTGACCTTCAAAAAACTCTGACCTCAACTACAAGGCGACTGTGAGCTGAGCCTTCTAGAACAATGGGAATAAATTCCCACACTTTAACATCTTGTGGAAACCCTTCCCAGGAGAGTGGAGGCTGTAATTGATGCAAAACTGTCAAGGTTGGTAATGCCTGTGGTTTTCGAATGGGACGTCCAATAAGCTTGGTGTGATGGTTAGGTGTCCATTTATTTTTGGCCATATAATTTCTTATTGTATTTGAATGAAATGGCAGTTCAGCAGTTCAGCATTGTGTTGAGTTGAGTTTCATTGTGTGTGTGTGTGTGTGTGTGTGTGTGTGTGTGTTCTCAAATAAAGTTTGTGTGTGTGTTTTTAAGTTAGTGTGGGTGTGTGCATTTTAATGTGTGTGTGTATGTTAGCGTGTGTGTTTGTATGTTAGTGTGTGTGTGTGTGTGTTTATGTTTTTGTGTGTGTGTGTGTATGTTAGTGTGTGTGTGTGTGTATGTTAGTGTGTGTGTTTGTATGTTAGTGTGTCTGTGTGTTTGTGTGTGTGTTAGTGTGTGTGTGTGTATGTTAGTGTGTGTGTTTGTATGTTAGTGTGTCTGTGTGTTTGTGTGTGTTAGTGTGTGTGTTTGTATGTTAGTGTGTCTGTGTGTTTGTGTGTGTATGTTAGTGTGTGTGTTTGTATGTTAGTGTGTGTGTGTGTTTGTGTGTGTGTGATGTGGGTGTTTTCCCTTGTCATGTGGAGCATAGCAGCAGCTGCACTCTGAAATGTTGAGTCTCTATCAGTTCAAAAATTCCGCCTGACCTCACCCTGCGTGTGTGTGTGAGTTGTGTGTGTGTGTGTGTAACCCTGAGGCTGATCTGGCAGTGGCGTTTTTTTCTCTCTAAACGCTGCAGCGCTCCCACCTCATGCAAACCAGACGCTTCCTGACAATGATGCGAATGATGCAACTCATGCAAATTTGCAAATGATGCCAAATGCCCAGAAACCAAAGTCCTGATTTCCCTGAGTTGACGTTACATCATACACACAGACACATAGACACACATGCGCGCACGCACACACACACACACACACACACACACACACACACAAACAGTCTAAGCTAGTCTCATTTTTCCTCATTGACTGAATGAAAAATGACGTTCAGAAGAAAAGCAAAAATGCCAGGAAAAAGATGACGTTGATTACATGAGCGGTGCGAAAACGAAGCGCGAGCCTAAAGCGGCGCAGTACATTTACCCAAAATCCCCGTTCTTTATTTTACCTCAAAGCCAGGACACTTGTGTTGCTTACATATGACAAAAGCTCCTACATAGACTTGTTTATGCGGTTTCGGACACTGTACGACACACTGTCAGCTATAAACATGGACTAGTGTAGATGTAGCTACTGTGCTACGCTAACATAATTTAGATTCAATATTCAAGATTTTTATGTAGTTCATGTTTATAGATACACTATATGGACAAAAGTACTTGGACGCCTGATCAGTACATCAACAGGGACTTTAATAACATTGCATTCAAATCCAGAGACTTTAATCTGGAATTGGTCCCCCTTTGCAGCTATAAGAGCTTCCACTGTTCTTGAAAGACTTTCCACAAGATTTTGGAGTTTCTGTGGGAATTTGTGTCCATTCATTCTGAAGAGTGTTTAAGAGGTCAGATACTGATGTTACAATCTCCATTCCAGTTCATCCCAAAGGTGCTGGATGGGGTTGAGGTCAGGACTCTGTGTGGACCAGTCAAGTTCTTCCACGCTGAACCCGTCCAGCCACGTCTTTATGGAGCTCGCTTTGTGTACTGGGACACAGTCATGCTGGGACACAGTCATGCATCCCCAAACTGGGTCCACAGAGTTGGAAGCATGGCACCGTCCAGAATGTCTTGGTCTGCTCAAGCGTTAAAATTGAACTTGACTGGAAGTAAGGGGCCCAAACCCTGAGTCACACAGCATCAGAAACCACACAAGTGAAGCTATTAGAGATCACTGAAATCTTTTTGAGGCCCATGTGATGCTTTGGGCCTGATGCTAATCGGTGAGGTATAAAATGAGATTATTTGTGTGCCACATTTGCCTTGTAGCTCCAGCGCTAAAACTAAAGAAGCAGACTTCAGACACCAAACACGTTTGGGCTGATCGATTACATTTAAAGTGGGGGAATTTTTTTCCCTAGTTTTTAGGAAATTTGTACTTTAAAGGGGAACTCCAGCAGTTTTAAATCATTCATGGTATAAATAGGGTGGGTTTGGTGAGAAACAGTTCAGAGACCCTGATTTATTTCCAGTGGAGGCGAATGGAACAAGACGCCACAAATCCAGACGTTTTATTATCTATCCCCCCCCCCCGAGTGTTTATATGGACATAAAATAGTGAATCTGAACTAAAACACCAATTTGCCTCACGACGCTTTGCATGTATCCCTCCACCATGAATGTGTTTAGTTTTAGGACCAAAATCTTCTCAGGCGTCAGGTGGCGCAACCAGAACCATTTAATTAGAAAACTTTCTGTGGGGAGATTTTAGAGAGAGACGTCTGGTTCCATTGACCAGAACCACCATTTTGAACCTTGCTGTTTACGTCTTAAATACTTAGTTATTTAGCAATCCAAGTCCCCTTTTTACTATTATCAGCCTGAAGTAGTAACACTCTCAGACTCTGGGCCGCTGTGGGCTCTGTGCTGCTGGGACATTTCGGGGATGCTCTCCTCCGATTGCGCTGAGTCGCTTTCTGGAGAATTTCAGGTCTGCATGACTGGCGCTGAGTGATTGCTGAGTGAGAGCTGATGTGATTGACTGCTGAGGTTAATTTGATGAGGCTTTCTGGTTTCAGTAAAGGATCCTGTTGGTGTTTTGTCAACTAGCTGTGCTGTAGACCTCCGTTTCCTCTGAAGCAGGGAGGACGTCCGCATGTCTGCTGCAAAACCTCCATTATGAGTAAAGGAGAGAAACCACAAAGAGGTGACATGGTGAGTTCTGTTGTATTAGACTTACTGGATCTACAGCCACCCACACACACACACATACTCACACACGTACACACACAGACACACAACCCTGGCAAAACACTCTGAGGCTGCCCACCAGCCAGCGGTGTAAAAGTGACCGCAGACGTTTCTGGCGTTAAACGTCAGTCACAGGTCAGACCAGAGAGAGAGAGAGAGAGTCTGTCACTCTTACAGGCTCCCGCGCCCGCCTGTGAGGTAGATGCCAGCACCAGATGGCACACATGGGACCTGCTCTCACACCTGGTTCAGTCCATAAAGGGGCTGAAAGGGAAATTCCACCCATTTTACAAAATCCCTCCATAGCAAAGTGCTGAAGAGAGGTTCAGAGTGAGTTTGGTGTGGGACGTTCCGTTTTGGAGAAACCCGCCAAATTAGAGGCGTTCACATTGGCAGTGAATGGAACCTGACGTCTGCCTCTAAAATCTCTCTCACACAAAGTTATTCCATGAAATGGTCACCTGATACGCAGAGACATGTGGATGTGGGGGGGGGGAGTGCTAGAGGATAAAACGGCTGGATTAGTTTTGGAGACGTCTGGTTCCATGCACCAACACTGGAGCGAAATTTAAATCTCTACAATTACCGGTTCACACTAAACCTAAAACATTATTCTTGAATTATTAACACATTTTGAAACATGGGTGTAATTCCCCTTAAACACAGTGTTACATGCATCAATTAAGACCTGTTCTATACCGACACACTAACACAGTAACACAGTAACCCAGTGTCTCAGTGGGATTACTCAAATTTGTATTTGAGGCTAAAACAAATTCACGTGCCACTGATTACTGACCGAAAGCCATTGTTTATTTCAGCTAAACCCTTGGTGCTCAATAAGGTGCCATTTTAAATGATGAACTGTTTTCGTACAGCTTATTGTGGTTTTATAAACTGGTATTTGGGTCAAAAATGTTATTATAGCACCCACTTCATGCCTCTTTACTTAAAAAAGACTTTCTCAGTATTTCTGTATAGAAAGATTTGGTGGAGCGCTACATATGACCTCACGAAACAGACCTGAACCTCAGTGAATCCAGTAAGTGGAATTTATTCTTTTTTCTTTGCTTCTTCCAGGCCTTCCTTCTGACTTCCTTCTGACTTTGCTTGGTTTCCACACCTGTGAGTCACTGTGTTGGGCTTCATCTCGGTATTTTTGTTCTGTAACATAAATGTTAACGTAAATTCAGCTACATTTCCATAAAAAATAACTATAAATGTTTTGGTACTGTGGAGAGAAACACAAAGAAAGGCATCTTGGGATGGTGAAACACCGCTG
>JBBPCX010070857.1:0-10380 GCA_037974365.1 Hydrocynus forskahlii
CTGGCAACACTGATCCTGCTCCGACCACAACGTTCTTACTTAAATCTTGGTTCAGTGTAAGTCCGCCCTCCACAAGCCCCGCCCCTCGCACACTACTTCTCTGCAGCCAATGGTGTGCTTGGAAGATCCGTGGGACCACGGCGCCTGAATTGTGATTTTTATTAAATTGTTTTATTTTTATCTTTACTTTTATTGTAAAAAAATCTATTTGCACTGGCAAAGTGAGGCTTAAACTGAACACAATTTCCCCACATGATTTCCAAGGGCAAATGGATTGAACATAAATCCCTATCAGGGCACTCCTGGGAGAGCATGAGGGCAATTATGTGAATCGGATATCAATGTACAGGTATCTTTCATCATATCTTAATTGATCTGATATATGGGCTATGGACTACATGGTGTCCTACTTTAAGTTCACCTTCCCTCCACTTATGGATCCACATAAGGTGATGATTCAAGATTCAAGATTCTTTATTTGTCACATGCAGAGTTAATACAAGTTCAACATGCAGTGAAATGTATCCTGTAGCCTCATTCTTAATCCATGACATTAATTTACTATCTAAAGAGCATCTCACATTCCCCCCACCCCCTTGTCTGATGGTCTTCCCTGATGTAAATTCTGTCCTTGTTTGACTTTTATTCAAGACTGTCTTATATGAACTTGACTTTGATGTTACAATAGCAGAATGAGGTAATGACTTTCTATCCTTAGATGGCGTGATCACCAGCTCATGCCAACACGAGGGGCAGGATTGAAATGACTTTTGGAATCTTGAAGGCACATTTTAACGTGTGAAGCCAGATGGTGTCACCATGTGTGGTTCTATGCAACATCGCCACCATCAGAAGGGAAAAGAGCCCGGTCCTGATGCCTGTGCCCCCCAATAGTGTGAGAGAGGCCATCATCCAGCAGTTTTTCACTTATTAAAAAAAAAAAAAGATACAAATAGAAAGTGAAAATTCAATGATGGCACACACACATATTGATGAAAGACTGGTGAACGTATGGCAATACCTTCTTTTCATGCTTGAGCTTCTCAATTTCAAGCTTTAGTTTCAAGTGTTCAAGTTTTGTTTTTTTATCACAGTCAAGCTCAAGCATTCCATTGTACAGGCTGCTCCAGCCTACAGAGGCAAAAAAGGAGAATCAGCAGTGTTTCATCACCCACATCCTACTGAAAATTAGAGGAGTACATTTGTCATGTCACATCACAACGCAAACAGTCATTTGCACACTCGCCTGTACCTCAGGATCACAGGAGATGTTGGGCTCTGCAGGTGGAGCAGCTCAATATTCTCCCCCGCCACTGAGCACAACACAGGAAATGGACTGTTATGACTGTACAAATGTACACACTGTACAGAGTGATTGTGATATTACTCTGGGCCCAACCGGACACCTCCCTCTGCCCCTCCATGATGGGCCTCCATCTATTGTTGGCCAATGCCAACTCTTCTGCAGGCATGAAAGCTTCAGTAGGCCCTCCACCACTTGCCTTCGCACCAGCCTTTTTCTTATTGACTGTAAAATACAGAAACAAGCTATTAACTGGAGCCTAGACACACTACATCTCTCATAATGAGAAGAAATATTAATGTATCAACTATTTATACATGAGCCTACCACTTGAGATGATGTTTCTGTATTACATCTTTATTTGCAGCCAAATACACTTCCCAGTGCCATTACATCTGAAATGTTAAAACAGTTATTGTTAACACGGGATTACATACTGAGTAACCTCCCAGTAACTGCACTTTATGGGGTATTAAATTAATTAAAAGGCCCACTTCTGACATGTGACGCATCTATATAACTCTATATTTATTTAAAGTACTTTATTCATTTTCTGAAAACATGTACTTACGCATTTACTCGGTCAGCAATAGTCAAGGGCGAGTTTGCAATTTAACCTCTAGTTAAGTCAGACTTAGTTAAACGCGCTTCATAGTACAAGCCCCTCGTTCAGAGAAAATGGAGAACTGATTGGGTCAGGACACACATTCATGATCTACAAGACCAATGAGACACACAGCTCAGAACCAACATGGAGCCCAAAACTCATCTGTGCTGCTGAAGATCCAGTGTGAGTGCAGTGGTGATACTTTAATTATATTACATTTAGCATGATGTGCACACGTATTTTCCCTGTAATTGTATGACAGAAGAGAATAATTATTGTCAGACTGGTGAGTGAAGTATGTTCTCATCTATTACTTTAATATTAGCAAAACCGCAAAATAAATTGGCATTAAAAAGTACATTTGATTTTTTTAAGTGTCGGTCAGCGTTTGAAAGAAAGTTGATGTTTGTTGGGTTGTACTACCACATGAGTTATTAAAAGTAAAATCAAAAAGGTAGATGGCCTCAAGTCCCAAAGTCCCTTTCTCATTGTTTATTTTAGATCTAGATCAGATAGAACAAATCTGCACTTTGTGGCTGAGTGTGGGGCTTATTTTAGTCAACAGCGCTTTACTCAGGAGATATCATCAAGACTTTCTGACATTAAGCAAGACTGATAACTACACAACAAGGAAGAAGTCTGTAGATGAAGCAAGAATGTACCAGAAAACCTCATTTTGCTTTACCCTCTGCTTGTATTGACAATCCACTTAGGGGAACTACTCATAAAGAGTGTCTTAAAGTTATGACATGCAACTCGCAGCATCTTGGAATGTCCTGAACATGTTCTGAACATGTTCTGTTTAAGCTACTTTGTATGATTTCAGGCTCAATTTTTGATTTGTCAGCTTTAAAGTTACCTTACATTACCCAATTCACTTCATCCCAAACTCAAATGTTTAAGTATGTTGTCCATTACATATTGAATTAATACAGTAAACAACAGCATGTCCCACTAACAGTATGTTTACTCTCATAGCAAGTCTGTCCTCTGGTGGTGAATTGCCAAAAATTATTTGAAAATGATTCAGAGACATTAAATGTATTTATACTATTTATACAGATTACAGTTAAAGTTTCCTCATTACTGTCAAGTCAAGTAGATCTTTACACAGTGAGATGAAATATGTTCCTCCTGGAACACAGGTGCAACACACTCAGACAGGTCAACAGTGAGGATCTAAAAAGGGCGAATGAGCTATAAACATTGTCGGCATATTTTAACATTTGTATTCTGGACGGAATCCCAGTCTAAAATTTGTGACAATTTTGATCGAGTATTTCTATCTCTTTTCCGCATGCACACATACATATTCTTCTTTGGAAGTAAATCGCATTCCACGAGAAACACAACCATTTTTCTATCACTTTAGCACCTTTATGTCTTAAAGAAAAAAATGCTAGTACCAGATCTTTATTGATCAGCCTATTGTGCTGCCATGCAGGGTTGCATGGTTCATTGATCACAATAATAAACAGTGAAATTAATGACATATTGCTAGATTATGATCATTATTGATCATCAACCATGGAATACAGGTACTACTTTCAGTGTGACCTTTTATGATCAGCTTATTTCATTAATATGTAATGCATTGTGCTGCTAAGAGTGTATGTATAAAGCAGCATTGAAGCAATATTTTTGGGGAAAAAATCACCTTACTTCAAATCCAGTGGATCGACAAAGTGGTGTCTGAAGTTTTCTTACTTAGTTTCACACTGGAGCTTTGAGGCTGATGTAGCTAAAAAGTAGTGGAAGCTTCTTCCCCACCAATCAGCATCATGCAAACTGCAGGGCTCAGTGCTCACTGGCCTCCATGTCAGTTGTTAAGTAATCTCTATTAGACTTGCTTATGTGGGTTCGGACAATGTCTTGTAACATACTGACTTTCATAAACATGAATTCTCTTTAGCTCTACATTAAATGTTTTGCGGAATTATCGCTTTAATGGAGGAAAGGAGAACAGGAGTGGAGGTATAAAATGAGAGGCTGGGGTAAAAAAAATTCAAATAAAGAGTCTTGGAGATTTGGATATTCTATACTAGAAGTATGTAGACACACCATGTATTTTTGTGAAGCACTGGCTAGGTGTGGACAGATTTTCCTGTAGTTTATAATTTGCATTAAATTCAAGATATAACGGTATATTTTATCCTTAAAAATTAGCCATAAAAATGGATTAGTATGTTGGAGAAAAGCTTCTGTAAATCTCTATGTATCACGTCATGCTTGGGTGGCGAAGTGCAGTCGTAGGTTCCAGCATATCAAAGAATGATGTGAACATTTATCGAGTTGTTAAAAGATGCATAAAGATATACACACTGAATCTTCCTCTGAAGAAGAAGATGGACAGTCTTGAGGTTAGATTAACCACCAGTAGATGCTCAGAGTACGCGTAAGTAGAGTATGAATCTGTATGTTTGTGTTTTCTAAGAAAGCAAAGACTCATAAATAATATAGAGACCACAGGAGTGTGATTGATTAGTATGTTGGAGAAAAGCTTCTATATATCTCTGTGTATCACGTCGTGCTCGGGTGGCGAAGCGGAGACACAGGTTCCTTTTGTCTTTATAGACTTTTATTACCAAATATAAAACACAAACAAACAAGGGCCAAACACAAGAAACATCTAACACAAACTGGCAGGTGAGGTGAGCTGGTGCGTGAGCGGTGGACTGACACACGAACAAGAACCAAAACCCTTTAATGTTTTGAACTCCATGAACGCATTTTGCGTGCATTTTTGTAACCTTTAGTCTCAGACTCATAACTCGCGACAGGAGTAACACACATACATGATACACATGATATCACTGAAATCTAGAAGACTTACCCTATAGGATCGTCTAAGTGTTTGTGCAATAAATAATTCCAGAGCAATCGTGTGTGCAAAAGAGAGTAAATTTAAAAAGGTTTCCCACAAAAAACACACTTCTGAAACTCCATAAAACATCCATATCATTTACTTTAGGCGCAAATAAAGCGTGCATTCAATTCCACGATGGTCCACACACTTGTCGTTGGATTCAGTGTAACAAATTCATCATAATTCATCATAATTTTTCCCACTGTCCTTCTTTCTAATGAATATCTATTTATTTTCATTCTGTTGCTATATTATTTTTTTTTAATAATGGTGTTGTGTTTGTAACTGTTGAGGGAAAGTGTTTGACTGCATTCCAGAGGTCTCTGATCAACCTATTCAACAGTAATAATGATACCAAGGAAGGTTAAATTCAAATTCCGTCTGGAAATAAGCAAATATTTTTATATTGTAATAAGCCATAGAATGTCCCAATTTGAAAAAAAATATATATAACAATGGCTATGGACCTTTACCCCACACATTTCTAAAGTTAAATCTCTACTGCAAAACATTGTCGTGTAGAACTAAAAGAAAAAAAGTAAAATTTCACTAGGCGAAAACTAGAATTTGCTTATAAAAATGATAATATCAAAATTTTACTTGTTCGTTTCACATAAAACAATTACATAAATAAGTAGCCCTGGGTTTTCTGAAAAAAAAACCAACATAAGGCATGCAATGTTAGCATATGGAATTAAAATGTTATAGCCCAATAATAAAAGGATGCAAAAACCCTCACAAATGGCTCATAAATGGAGTTCAAAGGGTTAAATACATACAAGACAAAACCCAGAACCAATGAACAAACACAATCATTTAAACCTAATACAAAACCAGCTGTGCCTACATACATGAAACGAGACACCCAACATTTTCAACTTAAAATACATAAACAAACATACATGACACAACGGTGGCCTCTAATGGCCGCTGACTGGGATGTCACATTACCCCCCACCCCCAATGGCGCAACCCCAGAGCGCCAAAAACTTTTGTAAACTTAAAATGACCCCATAAAATATACTTAGAGTATACTTTTTTAAACTTAAAAATGTTCCAATTTAGTGCAAAGAAGTATTAAATTAGTATACTTTCTAGTACACTACAAGTACATGGTCTGTATACTTGCTATACTTATACTTATACGCAAGTATACTTGATAAAATGAACTTCATGTATACTACTTTTTGCTAAGGGGAAGACCAATGAGACACACAGTGGTTTTTTTGTATTTTAGAGCTTAGAACCAACATGGAGCCCAAAATTCATCGGCCCACCACCATATGACTATGTCCCACTAAAACTGTGTTCACTCTAGTGCGGGCTGGAAATGATCTGAAATCTACTACTAGTAGTTTGTAGCGTAGCTTCGTTGCTTCTTCGGCTTTTGGAGCAGATTTTTAATCACTAGATAGTACAGTTTTCTTACAATCTAGCTTTTAATTAATTAAAAACAAAAATCCAAATCCAAAACAAGGTATCTTCTTCAAGTTATGGCTTGCAACTTTCATGCAACTTGCAGCATCATGGAATGCACTGAACATGTTCTGTTTAAGCTACTTTGCATGATCTCAGGCTTGATTTGTGATTTGTCAGCTTTAAAGTTATCTCGTATTACCCAATTTACTTTATCCCCAACTCAAATGTTTGAGCATGTTGTCCATACCATTTTGCAGTAAGGCAGTAAACAACAGCATGTGGCATTGACAACCTGTTTACTCTCATAGCAAGACTGTCCTCTAGTGGTGAATTGCCAAAAATTGATTTTTTTTTAAAGGTTCAGAGACCTTAAATATATTTATACTATTTATACAGATGCCATATACAGTTACAAATGGTAGCAATGTCAGGTCTTCCTCATTACTATCAGGTCAAGTCAAGTTTCTTTGGTATGCACTGTTGTTTTATTTGGTATAAACAGGTAAATACAGTAATAAATTAGTGTAATTTTTAGTCAAAAAAATACAGTAAAATGTACGGGTAATCACCAATAATTTTTACATCAACATCAGCGGCGCGTCTTATTAAAGCAGACATTGGACGGCGACTGAGCTCAACAGCCTCTTTAAATTTTATTTACAGTAATAAAACTACTGGGCTTTGAGAAGAACAAAATAAAAAACAAGAGAAACACTCAAGATGAGTCAGGGCGGACTGGTAATCTGTGCGTTCTGGAAAAGAACGGCTGTCTGATGCACCGGCAGCCGTCGGCCTATCTTTCTCGGCCGAGCCGCAGAACCTCTGTGCAGCTGGTGAAGAAAGTCCAGCTGTGTTTTAGTCTCAGTCCGCCCCTGCTCTGAGTACAGCATATTTAACATCCCAAAAGGGTTTTCTTTGTGTTCTCATGACAGTACAAAAGCATTTATACAGTTATATTTTATATGGAAATGTAGCTAAATTTACATTCATATTTATGTTACAAAATAGTGGTATGTGTGAAAGACTACAGTAGTGTATATGAGAGATTATAGTAGTGTATGTGAGAGACTATAGTAGTGTGTGTGAGAGACTATAGTGGTGTATATGAGAGATTATAGTAGTGTATGTGAGAGACTATAGTGGTGTGTGTGAGAGACTTTAGTGGTGTGTGTGAGAGATTATAGTAGTGTATGTGCTAGACAGCAGTAGTGTGTGTGAGAGATTATAGTAGTGTATGTGAGAGACTATAGTGGTGTGTGTGAGAGACTATAGTAGTGTGTGTGAGAGAGAATAGTAGTGTATGTGAGAGAGTTTGACTGAAACGGAAGGGAGTTTAAATTCTCAGTTTTTGATTGGCCATCTCATTTTCTGATTCATCATCTTTGATAAAAGAGGCAGGACATAAGCCAGACATCGGCACACCACGGGAGTGTACCCTGTGTAAGAAGATGGTTGCCAGAGATCGTGTCAACCAAACTGTCACTATCGTAAACAACATTTTATAGGATCAAACACTATTAACCAATATGACAAATTAATTACAACAGACTTATCAGTCAGAACCTGTTAGCGTGGAAATGCGGCACCTGTTTAGACCGGCTAGGAGAACTGGAGCTGGAGCGGTTAGCCTCATGAGTGGTGGTCCTCGCCATGAAACACAACGATGTTTTGGAAGATGGATATCAAAGCCCAAGAAAGGGTATGTTGACAAAATAAGATTTAATATTTTTTTATCTAACTTATGATTCTCTTTCTTTTTAAATTAAGCTAACATTCTTGTCGCCTTAGACATTAGCATGCCTTCAAAATTAAGCTAACATGGTAGCATTTTGGTGCCTTAGACATTAGCCTTTAAGGCTGCGCATAGCAGCAGAAGTCAGATTTGATTTTACTTGCCAAATGAGTATGGCTTTCGGAACATGGCTGTATCAGTCTTATATTTAGGAGTATATTTTGCCATGACAAAACAAAAATGCTACCATGTATATATTATATATTACACATCCACTGTCGACACAGCATTATTCGACTCTGAAAACTTGTCCAAAGTCCCTCCCCTTCCGCTACGTAGTCAAAATGGCATCTGTTTAGCACGAGTAGTGTCCATCGGTCCGCACTGCATTTTTGGCCGTTATCAGTGCACCATCCAGGTACTTTCAGTGCACTGAGTTTTAGCTTGACTGTCAGTGTGAACACACTATGCACTAAAACATAGTGTTCGAAGTGTGCAAGTGCACGATTTCAGACACACTCAAAGAAACTGGGTTTCGGGATCCTGGAAATACTGCCGTACTCAGAGGTGCGAGGTTTGAAAGTAGCCAATCCAAGAACGCTATTTATTTCTCCTTGCTGCTGGTTGGCTGCTGCCCTGTGATGCTGTGGTCCAGAATTTCCCCCTTGGAGCTTCTCGAATGCGCTCATGTTTTTTATTTTGTTCTTAAAGCCCTGTATTTTTATTACAGTAAATTAAATTAATCTATTACTGTATTTACCTGCTTATACCAAAGAAAATGACAGCGCATACCAAAGAAAACACCCGTGCATGAATTGAAGTGCAGTCAATACAGGGGCGTTTTGTGTTATGTTTTAAAAAATGCCTAAAAATGCCTATTTTTATAGTGTAAACCCTAAATATGCCCCCACATATGCTCCCCAAAACACTCATTACCCTTAAAGAAAATGTAAAGATAAACCTGTATCCATCCTGTACAGTTTACTCTGAACTCCTGCAGTGCTAGAATGTAAATACCGATATTACCCCTGTATAGACTGTACTGTAATTCAGGCACATTTTCTTTGGTATTGTCATGTCCCGTCAGCGGCTGCTAGAGGCCACCTGAGTTTTGTTTTGGGTTATGAAGTTTTAATTTGAAGGTGTTGGGTTTTCTTGTTGATTGGTCACAGCTGGGGTGTGTTAGAGTTAAGTACTTGTGTTGTGTTATTGGGTTTTGCGGTTTTGTGTTTTTGCATTTAAGTTCGGTTTAGGTGGACCTTAGTTGTCAGTCCACCATCAGTATGTCCTGGGTTATGTTTCTCCTGTCTCCTTGTGTTTTGAGTTTTGAGTTTAGAGTCTGGCCCTTGTGCCTTTTGCTTTACAAATAAAAGTCTAAACCATGGAAGTCTGCGTCTGCGTCTGCTCAATGTGCCTGGAGAAGGAGGGAGAGTGCGACAGGTCTTTTCTTTGGTATAAGCAGGTAAATACAGTAACAAATGATTTTAATTTACAGTAGGGGTGGGCGGTATAAACGGTATACGGTAGAAATGATAAGAATTTGGCCAACGGTAGAGATTTTGACTATACCGGCCTACCGTGATAGCGCATCAAGCTGCGCCTGTTTTGGTCAAAAGCATGGCAGCGGCTGCAAGCATGGAGCTTACATGGGGGGAGGTGCTTGTAAAGAAGACCGGTGCGACGTCGGTCATATGGACCTGGTTTGGGTTTAAGAAGTCGGATGCTGAGCAGAAAAATATAATCTGCAAAGTATGCCGGGTGACAGTAAGGCCTCGTCCACACAGGCATCTGAATCAGGCGTATTTCAGGGTCAGGTGAGCGCGGACTGAACGCCGACCGTTTTTCTGCTCATTGGAGCAAATCACAGCGTTCACACGGGCGTTCAGTCCCGGCGCTCGGGCGGCTGCGCGTTCGTGAGGCGTCAAATCCTCTCCTGCCTACGGCGCCGTATCAGGAGGATTTTTAGAACAATAATAGCGATTGTAAACAGTCTGGAGAGAATAATTACTGCCCCCACAGGTGAATACATGAAAATACATATTGGGCTGGATGTGTCAGATGAGCCCAGTGTAACGCCTCACTGAAGCCAATCAAGCGCAGATACAAAACGCTACAAAAACGCCTATGGCATTCAGAGTGCGTTCATACGTCCGTGTGGACGAGGCCTAATAGCGAAGTGAGGGAATAGAAGTAATTTGTTTTATCATCTCAAAACGAAGCATGGTTTGGAATAAGAAGAAATCCCAAAACCCTCCACAAGCACCCAGTCAGTCAAGTGGAAAGAAAAAGGTGGCCCTACACACCAGCAGACTGACATTTTACAAGCATTTTCTAAAGGCACTCTGTATGACAAAAAGAATCGGCAGCGGATTGATTTTACAAATGCCATTACCGTGTACCTGTGTAAGGACATGGTGCCATTTCTTACAGTGGAGAAAAGCAGCTTTCAGAAC